>FAPP01002007.1:0-108395 GCA_001485965.1 Heliconius ismenius | reverse complement strand
TTTCGCCCTGTGACACCTTCAAATCGAAAGTAGAAGAATTCCTTCCAGAAGTCCGTTGGTGTGCCTGTATCTATGAAGATATCGCCTATCAGCGCATATATGAAGTTTCTTTGCTGGACCGTGAAGCGACGTGGATCGATGAAACGTACTTCAATGATCCGATCGCCTTCATAGCCTTCGTACATCGTTTTAAGTCGTTCGATGTTTACTTCTTCGTTGATCGTTGCGCTAATTTCTTGTCCTTTGAAATGCTTCAATATCGCAGAATATGAATCGATTAGCGGTTTAAACAATTAAATCACTTCTTTTTCTTCTGATTCGTTGATCAATTCATCTCAACGGAGTACTCTACACCTAAGCTTTCAATCGTTTGTTTGATAACTGACAATTGTTTAGCAGTGCCTGTAATATTTAGAGAAAAGGAATACATCGGTTCATCGGTGTCTATTTCTTGCGGTGTTCCCACAGCTCTTTCTGGCGTTGCTGTTTGTTTGATCTGTTTTTCTGTCTTTTCTATTTCTTTCTCTTCTTTTTCTCTTAATTCTTTGACAGCTTGATCTATCTTTGGAAAAATCTGTGCTGCAGTTAGTCCTTCATCAATTAAAGAGATCCAAGCCATTGGCTCAAGACCATAAGCTTTTACATAGCTTTCAACCAACGATTTTTGCTGTTCGTAGTTTTCTTTTTCTTGTTTTATGGCTGTGCATTCAGCAATTATTTCTTCTTCAATTTTTTTCGTTAAATTGTTTTTGGCTGTAAAATTTGAAGCATTCAGCCAATTACTTTGGAGGCTGATTTCATTAGGTTCAATCTCAGCCTTACTTGCTTGTTTTTTGATGAATGCCAAAACAATTGTTTTTCGTTCTTCCTTTGTTTTAGCTTCAAATTCTTTGATTTGGTCAGCAATACCTTTAGATGCTAATTTGATCTCATCGCTGTAGGCTTTAATTTGTTTTTCAAATGCAGTAAGAGGTTCACTAAACTCCTTCTTCACTTCTATTCGTTTAGAATCAATCAAATCAAAAATTCGATTTAGTTCCGTTCTTGCTTTCTTAGCATCTGCAATATCCTCTTCTTTAAAAATCAAATTTTCAAAACGCTTAACAGTTGCATTGATTAAATTCGCTAGTTGATCTTCATTGATAATTTCAATTACACTTGGTTGATAATTAACATCAAAGATGACTTCTGTTGATAGTTCATTGCTCATTTATAAATCCTCCCAAGATGGTTTATTGTGATTTTCCGATTCTTTTTTCTTCTGCTCTGCTTTCAATGCATAGCGTTTAAGAAATCCAATGATTTTCGAATAGGAATTTCTGTCGATTTGTTTAAAGCTACTAAAACCGCTTCTTTCTAGCGTTGTAGCAATTATGAATTCTTTTTCTTGATTAGTTAACTGAGCGATTCGATGAACATAATCATCAAATGTCTGTTTAAACTCAGAATCTAAATCATTGTCATTCTGAATCTTTTCATTCTCATCAGCACCAATTTTGGCGTCATCATCCCCATCTGCGACAACTCCAAATGAGCTAGCCAGCGAATACCTTTTTGCATAAGTAATTACACTACCTAAAGATTGTGGATTTTTTGTATTACACGGAAAGCCTAAAGGACCATATAGAATGTATTGACCGCTTGAATGATAAACGCACGTTGTTACTGCAACATGGTTATCACTTGTAACTACATCTTGACCAAAATCAATCCCACTATCAGACTCTTGAGCAGCATTTCTTATAGCTGATTCAATAGATTTAAGTGTTGCGTACTCAAATTTCATTTCCCCACCGTTTTTTGTTCCATAATTTACAGAGGCATCGAATTTAGGTTGTTGTAGCTTACCTTTCAATTGATATAGCCCTTTATAAATCTCATTTGTTTCTTCACTAGTCTTCATCTACTTCATCCTCCACTTCATTAATAGTCGGTTTACCCCAATCAGGATTAGTTAAATATTCATCTAAAGTGGAAAGTTCATTATTCATATGCTAAAATCTCCTTAGATGCATTTTCTTTGTGACTCAATGCTTTGGTCGGCTGAGTCACTTTTTTTGTATTTTTTCTCCACACTTTGGACAATAAGGTCCATCCCATGGTTGACACTGTTGTAGTAAATTATTGTTAAAACGTAATGTATAGCGACAATCCGGACAATAAAAAACATGTCTGTAAAATAGATACTCTTTTACTTTTTGTCTTAGTTTCATTTGATCTCCTGCCATTCCTTGTGTTTATTGATTACCTGTTGACTTAAGATAGTTGACTTATTGTCATACCACCATTGATCAGCAATCATTTTTCCTTTCTTCAAAACTTCTTTTCGATCCATACGTTCTCCTTTCCTTCGAATCTATTAGGTTTATCAAAACCATTAAACTTGCGAAAATACTTCCTCCCACTACGCTGTAGTGTGCTACTAGTACGAGTAAACCTAAGATCACTCCGATAAAAAGCGTGTCTGTCTTTTTCATAGTCTTATCTCCCTATTTTTAATTTCTAACTTGCGTAAATCTTCAAGCTCATTCGCAATCAGCTCTGCTTGTCTATCTGAAAGCTCATCGGCTTTTCTGAGTGCTGCACGATCATCCTGTAATTCTTTCCTACGCAGCCTAATAAGATTGAGAATTTGGTGTTCTTGTTGTACTGTGTATGCCATCAAATTACCTCCTATAAATTTTAATTAACATAGCTAAATTGACTATTTGTAAGATTAAAATAAGTAAATAGATTACTGTCATATTCGGTCCTTCCTTCCGTGCGGGGTTATTTTTGGTATAATTTCCTTATCAGTCAGTGGTCGGCTGAAATAATTGATCAAGGGGGGTGGAAAACATGAAACTTGGTGAAATCCAGAAAATTTATTTTTTGTTACATGCGATACAGTTTAACCATGATGAACATATCGATTTCGATTTGATCGTAGATTACAACGGAAAACTAATCACAGCGGACTTTTTAACCTTCTACAACAATAGAAAAACAAGTGTCTCTGAGAAAATATTTGATAGAGGTATGGACGTTGAAAACAAACGTCTAGAAACTAATTATTTTGATGAGATATTGGGTAATTGGCGTCGGAATTATGAGCCTTTCGGTTTTAATCCATCAAAAGCTTTTTCGGATCCTGGGATTTTTTTAAATCACATTACGAATGCTAGTACGGAGATGAAACAAGCACCGAATATAACTAATAGAGTTTATAACTTGAAATATTTAGAATCAGGTCTTTCTTTCAAAGAAGCATTCTTGAAAGATGACAACTATTCTGTTGTTGCTTTGGTTCCTAAATGAATTATCTAAGAGAAATAAAGTTTGATTGGAATTTCAAATCGTTATAAGCGAACTGGAGACTTGCGTACGCTTCCTCGTACGTTAGGTCTCTATTTTTTAATAGAATTACAATGTCTTTTCCGATTTCCGCAACTTCTTCGTTAAACCCAAATTCATTAAGATTCTGCTGCCTCTGAAATTTTTTTAAATATTCTTCCTTCTTATCCATTATTTAACTTCCTTCTTTCTGTTTATTTTCCATTTAGTTCTACTCTTAATTAATGTTGTTTTCGGTTTGCGATTCTAAAAAAGATGGAGCGTTAGCCAAAACTTCGAGAATTTCTGCAACCGTGCGGATTTCCTCTTTTTTAAACATCTTTTCCAACTTGGTATATACTCGGCTTGCTACAAGACTTAATCGCTGTTCATAACCTTCAAACGTTGAGTTGTAAAATTCAAGTGATTCTTCGCTTGAAACTTCTTTATCTGAAACCTTGGAAACAAAACCTTTCATTTCGTTCTCTCCAATTTTCATTGTGATTAAAACACCTTTTTTACTTTCCATTTTTTCCAAAGATCCTTCACCTGTCCCTGGATCATACTCGATCCCGCCGATCGCAAACCCTCCGTCGACTCCTCGAAGCACATCCGTAATACCCTTTTCTTCTTGGTTAGTATTTTCCTCATTGTTACTCGCAATACCTTGTATTAAGTCTTTTACTTCCTTTGGTGTTGCTTCAATTGTAATTTTCATTTTGATTCCTCCTTTTTAGATACATATTGATATAAAGCGATTGAAGAAAACTTCCAATCTTTGCCAATTCTTACTCCAGGAACTTTTCCAAGTTCAGCTTCTTTATGCAAAGTTGGAACACTGACTGTTAAGTAATCAGCTGCTTGTTTGGAATTCCAGACTTCATTTGGAATGGAATTCTCTGATAACAAAACCTTCAAATCATCTAAATTGACTAAAGCTAGATTGATCATAAAAAATCCTCCTCTTTCTATAGTTCATACATAACAATAATTGATTCGATAATTCTGTTCACCTCCGAATCTGCTTTAACAGGCAGTTAGTAATGAGTTACATTGCTCGTGCTCGTGTTTCCAACTTGTGTTTAACAAGAGTTCTTTTAGTGTAATCTCGCTTCGCTTGTTCTGCTTGATTAAGATCGAACAGAAACTTTCTTCCTGATTTGTCAACAGGTTCCACACCACTTGCGTTCAAATAGGTACCTACCGTAACAACTGTACATCCCCATTTCTCTGCAAGTTCTTTTTTGGTAAAGAGCGTTTGTTTAGATTTCGCAAAATAAAGTTCTTCAACTTTTTCTAATTGCTTTTTACTATTTTCAGCAAACATCTCTCTCAATCCATATAAAATCATTTTTTCATTTTCTGTCACTTCAATAGTTGGCATCTGTAGACCTCCTATGCTGTTGTTTTTTGTTCAATCAAAGGAAGTATCCCGTCATTCTTCAGAAGCTGATAGATGAAAATATGCCCTTTTTGCGTCCACTTGGTGCTAGGTTTTAAATTATCGCTCCCTTGTACTGGGATCATCTCTGTATGTGTGTATCCCTTGTCTTGATGCTTACGGTATAGTAACCAAGCTTTTCCTTGGCGATATTGGACACCTAATTCATGTAAAAGATTATTCATTTTGTTTGCGCTCATACCGTAATTTTTCGCTATTATACTGATTGTCATAAGACTTTTATTTTTTAAGATGCTGTCATAGTAATCTGCCTTTGGTTGTAACTCATTCACTCGTTGTTCAGCGACTAAGCGAAGGGTTCTCTCTTCTTTTAATTTTGTAGCTACTTCGATCAGCAAATCTGGATTGTCTAGCAATTCATCCGTTGCGTAAATACCATGTTTTCTAATTGACGGAAGTACTTCACTAGTTACCCATCGTTTGAACCTTTTTGCATTAGGAAGTTTTGACTTTAATATAAGGCTGTATAAACCAGATTCGTTGATAAGCAATAAAGCTGTTCCATTGACGGTGAACGATTCGTTCTGCGTCTTATCTTCTTCGTCTACATGGTCCCGAATTGCTTTAGGAGTATTTGAATAGCCCAAAACATTAGCTACATCTTTTCCAACAAAGTATGGTTTGTTATCCAACAAAATAGTTCGGACTTCATTTTGTTCAAAATCAAAAATCTTTGGTTGGTTCATTTTGTTTCCTCCTTTTTATGTTGTTTGTTTACTTCGTAGCGTAAATGCGACTTTACCATCAAAAAAAATTTCGATCGCTTCTTGATCAGTTAACGGAATCTCAACCTTCATTTTCTGAGCTTCTTCAATTGAGAAAGCTCCACCTTTTTTCATCTTTCGGTAAAAAGTGCTACGGTCAACCCCGATCGAATCAGCTACTGCTTGTTGAGTAGTACCACGCTCTACGATAAGACCCTTTAACTTGTTTGTATTGATCATGGATCTTCACCCCTTTCTAAGTCGCATTAACGCGACTTGTTATAACTAATATACCACCCTGTTATTCATTGGTCAATAAAAAAGTTGCATTAATGCGATTTATTTTGTTGCATATTTGCAACCTATGATTTATAATATTTTTAAGAGGTGATTGCAATGGACATAGGGCAAAAAATGAAATTAAGGAGAAAGGAGCTAAAATTGAGTGCAGATGTTGTTGCTGAAAAACTCGGAGTTTCCAGGTCAACTGTTTTTAGATATGAGAAGGGCGAGATAGAGAAACTTCCAACTAATATTCTTGACAGTGTTGCGGAAGTTTTAGAAACCACCCCAGCTTTTTTGATGGGTTGGGAGAACGAAAGTGTTACTCATATAGAAACAATCTACAATCAACTTGAACAATCGAGACAAGCAAAGGTTTACAATTTTGCAGTTGAGGAACTTGAAGAACAAGAAAATGATAACAACACCAATATCTCAGAACTTGAGGCTTATAGAAATCGGAAAAGAAAAGCTCAAAAAATTATTGATTTTCCCTGTTTCGGTTTCGCAGGAGCAGGATTAGGTGAAGCTTTACAAGAGGAAAAGCCAGAATATATACCATTGCCTTCGAGTGTTATTCCACCAGAAGCTGACTTTTGTTTGCTTGTCAACGGAGATTCTATGGAACCTAGTTTCTTAAACGGTACCTATGTGTTTATTAATGTTGTACACGGTGTTCACTCAGGGACTGTAGCAGTTGTCATTCTGAATGGCGAAGGGCTATTAAAAAGAGTATGGTTTGAAAACAATATTGCTCGTTTGGAATCCTTCAATAAAAAGTATGAAGATATTGTCGTTACGGAACATGATGATTTTAGAATTGTCGGTAAAGTAGTAATGTAATAGATACCTTGTTTTGACAAGGTCTTCGCATCAATTGTGAACTTTAATACAAATTTATATTAAGAAGCGAGGCGAAAAAATGAAACAACAAATTTTCAAGCTTTTTCTTTTAAGCTTCCTTGTATTTCTAGCTAGTTGCAATAATAACTCAAGTTCTGAAAATAAAAAAGATATAACTAGCACCGATATGAATTCAACTGAATTAAGCTCTAATGTTAGAACACAACAGAGTACTGAAAAAAACACTGAGCAAAGCGTAGAGACCACTACCAGCGAGCCTGCAGTATCCACATCTTCAAATGAGTCACATGGTTCAACAACTTATCAAAATATACTGGATGAATACACAACAAAAATACAAAGTGCTACACCCGGTTTGATCCAAGAATTTAAAAACGAATCAGTAAATAATACAAGTGGCATAGATGGTCTAGCCGCAATCTCAAATAACAAAGTTGAAAGACTAGCGATAATTTCAAATGAAGGTATCAGCAAAATGTCTGATCTACATTATTTACTTTCTGATGATTATTCAACCTATGAAAGTTGGGCAACAAAACTAACTGATGTTTATACTACTGAGTCACAGAAGATTATCGGCGAATATTTAGCTTATTTTTCTAATCAAGAAAACAAACCAATTACAAACAGTGCTAGTCCCCAGGATTCAGAACTTGCTGATTCTGTAAATCAGGAAACACCGTCAGAAACTACAACAGTAGTACAAAGCGGTGAAGGTCCCCGACAAATTGCAGAACGTGCCGGTATCACTGTTGACCAATTATTTTCACTAAACGGGATGGACCCAAATAATTATCTCCTATATCCGGGTCAAGAATTAAGAGTTAAATAATTTCAGTTCACTTCAATCATTATTATCTTAGTTTCGTAAAAATTTGACAATGTTATTAACTCTTATGGAGTTTTTAGTTTAGCTTCAAAATATTTTTAGAAAGAAGGAATAAATAAATGGGGAAAAAAGTAATGGGATCAGACGGAAAGATGTATAAGGTTAAGAGACCTTTTTATCAAAGAGTGTGGTTTTGGGTTTTAGTCGTTATCCTTATAATTACCTTTAGTGGAGCTCTCGGTAGTTCCAATAATGAAAACGCATCAGCTGATAAAACGACTAGCGAAACTAAGCAAGAGGATAATGTGCCAACAGAATATAAGACAGCATTGAGAAAAGCTGAGTCTTATTCTAAAACGATGTACATGTCTAAAGCAGGCATTTATGATCAACTTACATCTGAGTATGGTGAAAAATACTCTGCCGAAGCTGCTCAATATGCTATTGATAATCTACAGGCTGATTATAATGCTAATGCTTTAAAAAAAGCAAAAAACTATCAAGAACAAATGGCAATGTCTCCAGAAGCAATCAGAGACCAGTTAACATCTGAACATGGTGAGAAATTTACCGCAGAAGAAGCAGATTACGCTATACAAAATTTAAATGAATAAAATTAAGATATTGTATTTGTTTTAATGAAACACCCAAATTAAAAAACAATATAATTCATTACTCATTCTGAAAGGAGAAAAAAGATGAAAAAAAGTAAAGGGTCTATGTATCCGATTAAAGTTTTAGGTAATCTTATTGGCTGGATATTCTTATTTGGTTTAGTTGGTTATCTAGTTAAGAGAAATGTTAAAGAAAAGATAGACAATATTTAACGTATTAAAGATAAAAGTGAGATAAAAATGCAAATACGCTATACTTTGGTTGTGGAAGCGTGATGAATTTTTGCAAGACAACGCAAAACCCCAACCTACTGGTGTAGGTTGGGGCTTTCTTTGCGCTTGTAGTGAAAACAAGCGTGCGGATCATTCCGGAACAAGTTGCATTAACCAGCATTTCAAACTACAGGAGGTCATACAATGGCGGTTATACAGAAGTATACTAAAGCAGATGGATCTAAAGCCTATATGTTTCAAGCGTATTTGGGTATTGATCCTTTAACTGGAAAAAAGAAACGTACGACTAGACGAGGATTTAAGACACAAAAAGAAGCTAAGCTCGCATTAGCTCAGCTTCAATTAGAAATAGAATCCAACAGTTTATCCAAACAAGATTATAGTACATTTAAAGATGTTTATGAATTATGGTTGGCTAACTATAAACATACCGTGAAAGAATCGAGCGTTCAAAGAGTTCGTTATCTATTTAATAATCAGATATTACCAAAATTTGGTCACTTGAGAATCAATAAAATAAATACAGCAATCTGCCAAAAAATAGTAAATGAGTGGAATGAAGAAAATTCCCCTACTCGTCTCAGAAGTTACACTAAAAAGATTTTCACTTATGCAATATCAATCAATCTCATTTCATCAAATCCAATGGATAATATTTTGATTCCTAGAAAAACGAGACATAAAAAGGTCGAGAAAGAAAATTTTCTAGATCGTTACCAATTGAAAGAGTTTTTAACTTTAGTGAAACAACAAGAAACACTCAGTATTTTCACAATGTTCCATGTTCTAGCTTATACAGGACTCAGAAAAGGAGAACTTGTTGCTTTAACATGGAATGATATGGATTTTACTAGCCAAACCATATCAATTAATAAGACAGGATATTATTTGAATGGTAGTCCTTATATCACATCTACCAAAACAAATAAATCCACAAGAAAAATATCTGTAGATAATTCTACTATATCTATCTTGAAACAATGGAAATTAGAACAAAAGAAACTCTTTCTTTCTCGTGGAATACCAATCAAATCAGACAAAAAACAATTGATATTTTCTAGTAACAGCAACAATCTCATTCATAATGCATTTCTGAATGAAACATTAAGAAAATATCCACAATATAATATCACCCCGCATGGTTTTAGACATACTCACGCCTCTCTGTTATTCGAAGCTGGAGCAAGTATCAAACAAGTTCAAGAAAGATTAGGTCATACTAATATAAACACAACACTGGAAATATATACTCATGTCACAAAAGAAGCAGAAAAAGAAAGTGCAGAGAAATTTTTAAAATATATGGATTTATAAAATGGTAGTCAAAGGGGTAGTCAAAAGACGGAAAAAAGCGCCAAAAAGGCGCTAAATCAACATATAAAAACTATTACAACAGAACAAAAGCGTCTGTAGGATCTGTTTGTTGCCAATAAAGCTCAAGTAATGCCTCGTATGAGATCAATTCAGGATCATACAAGATTTCTACTGCTTCAGTATGTCCTGTTGTTTTGGCTTTCACTTGTTCATACGTTGGATTTGGCACATGACCTCCAGTATAACCGGACATGATCGTGTGGATGCCAGGTAATGTGTCAAAAGGATGGATCATGCACCAAAAACAACCTCCTGCAAATATTGCTCGTTCCATTGTTGATTCCTCCCTTACTCTCGAGATATCACTTAATTAGTACTAGATTCGGTCGTTTCTTCCGTCGTTGAGGAATCTTTTGGTAAATACAAACTAAAGCGAATATCATCGTTGACTAAATCAATTTTGTCCGCTTTGATGTACATTCCATTTTGCATACGGAATTGGTCTAATCGTAACATGATCGTTAAATCGTCTGTATTGATCTCGATCCATTCAGGTAGTTTGTAATTTCGCTTGATCATATTCATCACATCTTTGATCGGCAGATTCAATGTACCGATCGATAGACTTTTTGCTTTTAACTGAACATTACCATTTTCCATTACATACGGATCAAAATACAAGTAAAAGTCGATAGGGAATCCTAACACTTCAAACGTCCCATTAAGCAATGCTTCATTTTCTAAATAAAATTTGTACTTGATATCTTGTCCTTCTTGGAAATCTGTCAAGAAAAAGCTGATCAGTTGGTTGACTTTTTCTTTTTGAGTATTGATCGTCAATACTGGATCGCCTTGTCTTTCTGTAATCGCTGGTACTTCTGGCAAATCAGGTTCACGATTGGCGAATATCCGCGTACCCAAGAAAATCGTCGAACCAATGATCAGACCTAATAAAATCAGAAATGCGTATTTCCAGTAGTTATGCCTTTTGTTTTTTACAACTGTTGAACTACGTTTATCCATCCTTGTTTCCCTCCTTGACCAGCCATTTTTCATGCGTTTCGATTAATTGATCTCTCACAGCATTAGCCATCAATTGATAGCCTAAGTTATTAGGATGAAAATGATCTTCTTCATATAACACATTATTTTTCGTCCCGTTCGAACTATCGCTAGAAGCTGACTGATCAGAAGCTTCAGTAATTCCGACCTCTTGATTTAATCCTTGATACAATAGATCATTGATCGGGATAAAATAGCTATTTTCTGCTTCATTTACTACTTGCTGTGTTCCTTCATTCCAGTTATCCACAATCGTTTGCATATCTGTAATCTCAGGGAAGTTCAAATAAAATGGATTGTAGATCCCTAAAATATAGATAGGTACCTCTTTATTTAACCCTCGTATCTCTTCGATGATGGCTTGGACGTTTTCTTGATACTTCTTGATTGGTTTATTGAATGAACGGATACTGATACCAAAAAGGTTATTTTGGATCACTTTCATTAAATCATTCCCACCAACAGTCAAGGTAATAATGTCTGCGGTTTCGATATTCTTTTGGATTTCTTCATTGCTTTTCAATCTTTTTAATATTTGATCACTTCGTTCGCCATTTACACCATAGTTTTCAATTTCAATGGCTGTCAAACCGTATCTTTCTTTTATGTCATTTGCGACTAACGGAACAAAACCACCTTGTTTCGTCTGGTCGCCTACTCCTTCAGTCAATGAATCGCCAATTGCTACATAGTGTAACTTTTCCTTTTGATTGCTTTCAGAAGTAACCGATGCTGCCGGTTTTAACAAAGGCTGTGCTTTCGGCACGCTCAAAGAGAGTCCGACAAAGAGAAGAACTGCAGTGAACAAAGGGATCAAAACAAGCAACCACTGTTGTTTCATTCGTTTCATTGTTTCACCTCTAGACCATGATTGTTTCTTATATTACCAAAATTCCAATTAAAAAAATAGCCCTTTTCTGAAAAAAAGAAAGAGGCTGTTTCTCATCTGCTAAAGGAAGTGGAGCATCTCAAAATGTCTTTTCCTCCTCACTTCCTTATGCTAGTAGCACTTGAACGAAAAAAGACAGATCACAAAGAACACGTTTATTTGTCTTCACATGATCTGTCCTTCTATTCCTTATTTTACATTCATCAATCGGTATAATACATGATTGCAAAAGCATTTTCCCCTGTATGGGTAGCAATCACTGGATTTGTATGCAATACTGGGATGTCCATATCGGGAAACAATTGTTTCAAGCCTTCTTCAAACTCTCGAGCAAGCTCTGTGGCACCTGCATGTGAGATACCGATCTGGCGAACGTTCGGTAGAGCCTTCAGTTCTTTCTTCAAGCCATCGAACCACTTGTCGAAAGTCTTTTTCCCACGACCTTTTGTCACAGGAATCAGCTCTGAATGAGCAAAGTTCATCACCACACGAATGTTTAACATACTTGATAGTAAACCAGTTGCACGACTGATTCTTCCACCTTTTACTAAGTTATCCAATGTGGAGATACCGATATAAAGTTTGGTATTATTTTTGATCTTCTCGATTTCAGCAAGGATCTCTTCTGCTGATTTACCTTCTTTGGCCATTTCAGCCGCACGAATCACTTGGAAAGATAAACCTTGGTCAGTCGTATCACTATCAATGACTGTGACGTTTGTTTTCGTTAAGTTGCTTGCTTGTCTTGCAGCTTCAACCGTTCCACTTAACCCTTTCGTCATATGGATGGAAATCACTTCACTACCATCTTGTCCTAATTCATCATACGTTGAAATGAATTCGCCGATCGGCGGTTGACTTGTTTTAGGTAATGATTTTGATTTAGCCATCATTTCCATGAATTTCTCTCCGCCTAGTTGATCGTCATCAGGATATACAACGCCATCGATCATAATTGATAATGGCATAACATGAATATTCAAATGATCTCGTACTGCTTTTTCCATTGTACAAGAAGAATCTGTTACTATTTTTACGTTTGTCATTATTTCACACTCTTTCTTTCACAAAGTGCCTAGCATTTTTCAGGCAGGTCCACTTTCAGTATACCAAAGAACTTCTGTTTTTTCATCAAATTCAGTTATAAACAAATTTAAAATAAATTGTTTGTTATGATAACATGGTTCTACTCAGTTTTCTTTATCTGTTCTACTTTTTTGATGGAACGACAAAATAAGCAGAAGAAACCTGAATGATAAAAAATCCATTTCGGTTTCTTCCGCTTTGAATCTATAGGTTCAACGAGACATTATATCTCTTCTGTTGTGTGTTCTTCTTTACGTTTATACGTCTCAAACTGATGTGCATAACTATTTTTTTCATCTATTTCTCCCGGACTGATATTGATCAATGACCATGCTTGCCAGTCTACAGCAGGAAAATACGTATCTCCTTCGAAAGAGTGATGGATCACCGTACGATACAAAATTGTGCAGTAAGGTAAAAATTCTTCATAGATTGCTGACCCTCCAGCAACAAATAAAATTCCATCTGCTTCTTTTTCATAAGCTAATACTTCATTGACATCATGCATCACTAGTACGCCCTCGGCTGTAAACTCACGGTCTCTTGTCAAAACAATCGTTTTACGATTAG
The DNA here is from genome assembly GCA_001485965.1 of Heliconius ismenius. Taxonomy (NCBI): domain Eukaryota; kingdom Metazoa; phylum Arthropoda; class Insecta; order Lepidoptera; family Nymphalidae; genus Heliconius; species Heliconius ismenius. Next base: position 95,173 of record FAPP01002007.1, on the reverse strand, counting down.
GTAGTGGCTTACCGCCCATCCCCATAAATGTTTTTCGTCCCATGATCAATACATTCGCTTCAGTCATTTGCTTAAAAAATTTCAAATCATTCGGCAAATGCCAAGGAAGTCTATCTTCTTTTCCGATCAGGCCATTTTCATCTTGTGCCCAGATTGCAGCGAACATTTTCTCATCCTTTCTTAGACCGCGATAGGTGCCTTTATTGAAGGATGCGGCTCATATCCTTCAACTTTGATATCATCCATTTCAAAATCAAACACAGAGTTTTTTTCTGTATTCAATGCTAGCTTCGGAAATGGACGAACTTCACGAGACAATTGTTCTTTCATTTGTTTTACGTGATTTGAGTAAAGATGCGCATCGCCTAAAGTATGGATAAATTCACCAACTTCTAATCCCGTTTCATGTGCAATCAGATGTGTCAATAAAGCATAGCTAGCAATATTGAACGGGACACCTAAAAACACGTCAGCACTTCTTTGATACAGCTGGCAACTTAGTTTATTGTCATTTACATAGAATTGAAACATCGTGTGGCAAGGAGGTAAAGCCATACTTGGCACATCTTCTGGATTCCATGCTGAGACGATCAGTCGTCTTGAATCAGGTGTCTGCTTGATAGCTTCGATCACTTCTTTGATTTGATCGATGAAACTACCTTCTTTGGTTTCCCAATGACGCCATTGATAGCCATAAATATGACCAAGATCTCCATGTTTTTCTGCAAATTCTTCATCTGCCACTATCTTTTCACAGAATTTCTTGCTTTCTTCTTGATAGACTTTATTGAATTCTGGATCAGTCAAACTACGATGTCCAAAATCTGTCATATCCGGCCCTTGGTAATCCTCACTTTTGATATACCGTTCAAATGCCCATTCATCCCAAATATGGTTATTATTTTGTAAAAGATAACGGATATTCGTGTCTCCTTTTAAAAACCATAATAATTCGCTTTTGATCAAACCAAAAGGTACACGTTTTGTCGTCAATAACGGAAAGCCTTTTTGCAGGTCAAATCGCATTTGATAACCGAATAAACTAAATGTTCCTGTTCCCGTACGATCACCTTTTACATGTCCTTCAGATAACAACTTTTTTCCTAGATCAAGATATGCTTGCTCCATCTTTTTCCTCCTAATTATCTGCCCATTCACTTAAATATTCCCAACGTGACATTTTTTCTTCCAGCAGTTCCTCAGTTGTGGTTACTTCTTTTTGTAATTCTTGCAATCGTGTGAAATCATCCCCTTGATGGTTCATCTCCTCTTGCAATTCATCCAAACGATTCTCTAGTTCCGCAATCTCATCTTCGATTGTTGCCCATTCTTTCTGTTCCATATAAGAAAGCTTTTTCTTTGGCTCAGATTTTTTTTCTTCTATCTTAGCTTTGACTTTTTCTGGTTGAATCTGTTGATCTTCTTTGCGTTTGGCTAAATAGCTAGACATATCGCCATAATAAAGCTCTTGTTTGCCATCTCCTAGAAAAACTAACAGTTTATCAACTACCTTATCTAAGAAATAACGGTCATGAGAAACGGTGATCACCGCTCCAGGGAATGTCCGGAAATAATCTTCCAAAATCGTTAAAGTAGCGATATCTAAGTCATTGGTTGGCTCATCCAGCAATAGAACATTTGGTTGCTGGATCAATAATTTGAGTAAATATAAACGACGCTTTTCCCCACCAGACAGTTTACGGATCAGTGTTCCGTGCATGAATCTTGGAAACAAGAACCGCTCCAAAAGTTCGGCGACACCGATTTGCGTTCCATCCGCAGTTTGGACTTCTTCTGCCGCTTCTTGCAGATAAGCAATCATTCGTTTGTCCGGAGACATTTTTTCATTTTCCTGTGTATAGTAAGCTAATCGAACAGTTTCGCCAATCGTATAGATGCCACTATCTAAGGATAATTTCCCTGCTAAGATATTTAACAACGTTGACTTTCCAGCACCGTTCTCTCCAGTGATTCCTAGACGCTCTCTTGATTGGATCAATAGATCCAAGTGTTGGAGCAAAGGTTTTCCTTCAATCGAATACGAACCATCCTTGATCTCGATCACTTTTTTACCTAAACGTTGTGTCGCGATATTTAGTTCGATATCCGTATCATGATTGACTTGATATAAGTTTTCTTTTAAATCTTCAAAGCGATTGATACGTGCTTGCTGTTTCGTCCCACGAGCTTGTACTCCCGCTCGCATCCAAGAAAGCTCCTGCTTATACAGGCGTTTACGCTTTTCTTCTTGTTCGACTTCGACACGATCTCGCTCGGCTTTTTCAATAAGATAAGCTTCATAATTGCCTTTATATTCATAAAGATTCCCAAAGGAAAGTTCAAAGATCCGATTCGTGACACGATCTAAGAAATAACGATCATGGGTAACCATCAATAAGGCACCACGATATTGTTTCAAGTAAGATTCCAACCATTCGATCGCTGCATAATCTAAGTGGTTTGTCGGCTCGTCAAGTAATAAAAGATCAGGTTCATCGATCAAAACCTGTGCTAAGCTGACACGTTTTTTTTGTCCACCCGAAAGCTCACCGATTTTCTTTTCTAATTGACTGATCCCTAGTTTTTGCAAAATGATCTTGGCATTTGTATCCGTCGTCCAAGCGTCCTCTTTATTCATTCGCTCTTCTGCCAATGCGTAGCGTTTTTGGACTGCTTCATCATCGCCATTTTCAGCTAATGCAATCAAGGCTTCCTCATAGAGTCGTACAGTCTGGATCAATGGACTATTCCCTTGAAAAACAGCTTGTAAGACCGTATCATTTTCTGCAAATGAATCGGTTTGTGATAAATAACCGATACGGTAATCATTCGGATAAAAAACTGTCTGCTGATCACCATCTCCACTGTCAAGTCCAGCGATGATATTCAAAAGACTTGTTTTACCAGTTCCATTGGTACCAATCAAACCGATGCGATCATGTTCATGGATCAAAAAGGAGATCTGATTAAATAATTCTTTTTCTCCATATGTTTTTTTGAGGTCAGTTATTTTTAGCTCTTTCACCAGTACTCCCCCCTTATCTTGGATATTGTAACATAAAACAATTGTTTAAAAGATAGTTTTTTTCGAATATTCTTTTTTTTAGGTAGCATTGAAGATACGTGTTCTCTCACTTCATATAACCAAATACACTGGATTCAAAAACCTGACTTCCTGGATGAACTTAATTATTAAGGTTAAACGACTTCTGTCACAACCTCAAAAAAAAAAGAGGAGCTGTGCTTTGTCACAACTTCCTCTTTTGGTCTTGTTTCAATTGAAATTTCTTTGCTTTCGCTTGGAACGCAAAGCGAAATGAAAAACGATCTGTCGGTTGATTCATTGTATAGGACTCCAACAGATTGATATTTCGTCTATATTGATTCGCAGAAAAAGTCGTGATCGTTTCTGCAACTTCATATTCATCAATGACTTTTCTTTCTAAATAGTAACCTCTTAGCATCTTCTTCGTAAATAAACGATCTTGTTGGATCATCCAAGTGGAAATCAGATTACCACTCATCATCCGAATCCCCTGAGCTTTTCGTTGTTCGATAAAGAATCCGATCATCGTATCATCATAAACGTCCGTTAGATTCTCCAAACTTTCGATGATCAATTGCGTATTCTTTTGATACGTCTCTCGAATTTCCTGAATGTCTTTATCAGAGATCATAGTTTGGCGATCACTTTGCCGTCTTTGCCAAAACATTTTGGGGTGGAGAACGATCCGCATCAATCGGCGTACCACAATAAACCAAAATCCAATGAATGACAAAATTTGACTTGTGATCGACTGTTCAAAGTTAGCTAGGAATCTTGAATAAAAGCGATAGCCATTAGAAGACAACTTCCCAGAACGATATCTTTCATCCAAACCATCTCGCTCAATCGATAAAATCAACGCTTGGATTTCTTGGACTTCTTGCTTTTCATCTCCACTCAAATCAGATAAATAAAGCTCACTGATTCTTTCTTGATAAGTCTCAATCACTGCTTCTATCGCTAAATAAGCTTTTGATCCTGGTTCTTCCGCTTCTTTTTCTAAGCGTAGTGTTTCAATCACTTCTTCCAAGATCATCAAAGCTTTTAAATCAGTTGTCGCTGCTTCTTCTGTTTCAGTCAACATTGGCAATACAATGATCCCGATAATCAACGTGACCAAAATAACCCCTGCCGTTAAAAATAAGAGCAATGATCGTTGATTGAATGCCATTTGATTGATCGTGAATGGTAAAATAAAAATAGTCGCTAAACTGACTGTTCCTTTTACACCCCCGAAAGTTAAGATCAAGACTTCATTCAGTTGTTTTTTGAAACTTTGAAAACCGCCCTTAAACATATAAAATAAGCTGATTGAAACGAAGCGTATGACGAACAGCATGATTGAAACCAATAAAATGATCATTAGCAACAAACTATTCGAATACAGTCCATCTCCCCAAACTGGTGTAAAGACTTGTGTCAGTTCAATTCCTAAAAATATAAATACCAGCGCATTCAATGTGAAGGCAATCGTTGTCCATGTACTATTCGATAAAGTTGACAACTCCGCATCAAAGACTGAGATTTTTTTAAATCCTGAGGCTTGTAATACCCCTGCAACCACTGCTGCAATAATTCCTGAAACATGAAAGACTTCGGCTAAAACATACGCTAAGAAAGGCAACAACAATTCAATCAATAAGTAGCCTGTTACGTCACGTGCCGATGCTTTCTCGATCAAACCAATGATTTTTCTTTTTACCCAGACAAGCAAAAAGCCGACTACTGCCCCGCCAATACTTGATAAAATCAGTGTAACGCCTGCGTTTACCGCAGAGAACGTCCCAGTGATCAAAGCAGCTAAGGCAAATTGGAAGGCTGTTACGCCAGAAGCATCATTCAGTAACCCTTCACCTTCTAAAATATGCATGGCTTTTTTCGGAATGTTCACACGATTGGAAAGCGAACTGACTGCCACCGCATCTGTCGGACCTAGTGCTGCACCAAAAGCGAAACACGCGGCTAAAGGGACACTGGGCAACAGAAATGATAACGTTGCTCCAACGCCAATCAAAGTCAAGATCACCCCACCAAAAGCGAGAAACAATATCGTATCGAAATTTTTCAGGATCGAGGCGATATCCGCTTTTTCTCCTTCTCTAAAAAGCAAGGGGGCGATGATCATCACTAAAAATAATTCAGGTTCAAAATTGATGGATTCACCCCATTCGGTCAATCCTAAAACCACGCCAAGAAATATTTGGATCAGTGGTGCAGGGATCATTGGCAAGATACGACTTGCTATGTTGGATAGCGTGATCGTGACTGCAAAAACAATCACTAACTCTGCAAATTCCATGCTTGATCCCCTTTATTTTTTATTTTGTGCAAGAACTTTCAAATATTGCTCTTTTTTCTTTAAAATTTTGTTTTCAACAATTTCCGCTTGGGTCACCCGACCATCTAACTCACATTGCACACGTTTTGATTCTAAACGGAGCAATTCGTGTTTCAAGCGTCCTAATTGACGATACATCAAGATATTCCTTTTACGCAACTTACATAAGATCTGGCGACGATCTTCCATTGAAAAAGTACCATAGTGATCAACCAGTCGTTTCTTTTGTTCTTCAAAACTCTCTCTCATTTTCAAGATCTCCTATATTCAAACTGCACCAATTATAGCAAAAAGTTTTTAGAATGCAACTAAAACCTTTTTACTTTTAGGATGAAGTATTCGTTTCAATTCTAGAAACTCATTCTAGTCCAATCACTATAAAATATCAACTGTAATCGTAAAATAAAGACAAAAGAAAAACACATGCAAAACCCATTCAAAAGTTTTGCATGTGCTATTTTTAAACGTCATTCGCTCTTATTCGAAATATTCGCCATAAACATCGTCAACACGTTGTTCTGGGTTGATCACAATGTATAAGTTACCAGTTTTTTCACTGATTTTTGTTGATTGATATTGATTATCTAATCCCTCTGTTCCTTTGTCCAAGTAAGGGAAGTATACTAGATCAGGTGTACCATTGCGATACAAGATTTCCATACGTTCAATATCTTCATATTTCAAAGCACGATTGAACATACCCATTTCCAAACCACCTAGATTGATATCATGAGTAGCTACTGAATCTCCCTCATGGAAGATTTCGATTTTAAAACCGGCACATGGATGGATCTCGATAAATTCACTCCCATTGATACGACCAAAACTTGTCGTGATTTGTTTGATCCAAAGGTCGCCGATGTGACGACGATTGATCGTCCATGTTTCGCCGTTACGGAAATAAAATTTTAGCGCTGTCATTTCTTTGCTCATTAAAAAAATCTCCTTTTTTGACGCATTATATTCTGTTTCATTACTAGTTTAGCATAAAACAACAAAAGCGGTCATCTCTCATGTTTGCTTTTCTGTCAGCTTTTTTGATAACAATCCTCCTCTAAAAGAGAAAAGGGACATGAGAAACATCCTACAAAAAAGCCAAACGCTTCTATAGATAACTCTCATGCCCTTAATTTAGCCATGTCAGTATATGATTAGCCCGCCAAACAGACGTAATTAGTGATTGTCACGATTTCGTTGACTAACCTTGTTGCTCTTTCAGATAGGTTAATAATGCAGCTTGTTCATTCTGTACCAGTCCGTTCACTACCGCTGACTCCGCAAGTGCTAACGCTTCACTGACCCATTTACCTGGTTTTTTTTCACTCGTAGCTAATAACACCTTGCCATCAATCGCCAACTCACCCATTGTCTTGATAGGAAGTGCATGATAGATGTCTAGCACAGTTGTTGTGTCAGGGGTTTGTTGGAAGTAAATCATCAATTCTTCCACATCCAACGATGCGTCTTTTCCAAGATGATAAATCTCCAATGATGTTAATCGTCGTTCTTGTCGCTTCGCCAATCCTTTGACCAAACGTTGGACTTCTCGAATCATTTGGTTGGAACATTTCCATGCTTTTAAGAAAGGTGCCACCTCTTGCTCAGATCGACCGAGTTGATTGAGTAATAATGCCCAAGCTTGACTTTCTTTTTTTAATGGAATAGATGGTAAATCGGCAAATCTTAATAATGCCTCACCATCTTCTTTTAATTGTGGACAATAGATGTAACATTTTGTTTCGACAAATGCGGCCAAGCCATGATTACGAAAATCCCCTAAAAGCATTTTGATAAATTCAACATTCATTCGCTCAACAGAGATTTTGTCCAATAACGCATGGTTGTCTTCGATCGCCTTGGCCGTTTCTTCTTCCAATTTGAACCCTAGCTGACTCACAAAACGAAGCCCACGCATCATTCGTAAAGCATCTTCATGAAATCGCTCGAAAGGTCGTCCAACTGCTCGTAAGACGTGATTTTCTAAATCAGTTAACCCGTCGAATAAATCAATGATCTCACCATCTTCTTTCAAAGCAAAAGCATTGATCGTAAAGTCTCTGCGCTTTAGATCCTCTTCTAGTGTACGAACAAATGAAACACTATCAGGACGCCGATAATCTTGATAAGTCGATTCCGTACGAAATGTCGTGATCTCATATTGCTCCTCTTCATGCAAGACGAGAACCGTTCCATGTTCGATCCCGATATCGATCGTTTTTGGAAACAACTGCTTGATTTCTTCTGGAAACGCACTAGTAGCAATATCTACATCATGAATTTTTTGTCCGAGTAACGTGTCCCGCACACTACCACCAACAAAGTACGCCTCAAATCCAGCTGCCTCAATTTTTCTTATTACTGGAATTGCTTTTTTATATTCGATCGGTAATTCATTTAGTCTCATTTTTACTCCTTCTATCCTCTCACTGTTCCTCATCTTTTCGGGCAAAACGATGATGGTCCCTTCGATTGAACTTCTCCATATTTTTTTCAAATACCGTCGTCAAATCAATTCCTAACGAGTTTGCCATGATCATTGTTACAAATAGAACATCGCCTAATTCTTCTGCCACTGAATTACTAGGTTCTGTTGCTTTTTTACTTTTTTCGCCATATGAATGATTGACCTCTCGTGCCAATTCACCTACTTCTTCGGTCAGACGTGCCATTTGCGCCAATGGCGAAAAATACCCAACTTTAAATTGTTGGATGTACGCATCGACCTCTTCTTGCATACTTTTTAGTGAACGCTCTTCTTTCATTAAGAACCCTCCAATCATCTCTTCCTAAAAAACTTTACAGCAAAACCGCAAGAAGTGCAATTGTGAAAACAAAGAATACATGCTACATTATGTTAGGTATACTTAATAAATTCTTAGCAACAAGCCAACTTGGTCTATTCTATAACTATAAAAATGAAGAACCAGTTTCCTAATCCCTAGGTCTATATCTAGGATATACCGCTTGTTGCACAATGAATCATATCATATAGTAGAAAGTGGGGATTCGATGACATCATTGAAAACAATGAAAGAAGTTTTTTTTATTATTTTAGGAACAAGTATTTATGCTTTTGGACTAGTCTATTTGAATATCGCAAACCAGCTAGCCGAGGGTGGAGTTTCAGGTATTACCCTGATTTTGCGTGCTCTTTTTCATATCGACCCAGCTTATTCTACTTTATTGATTAATATTCCATTGATCCTACTAGGCGGAAAAATCTTAGGAAAACGCGCGCTCGCGTATACTGTCTTAGGCACTGTCTCGCTTTCTGTCTTCTTATGGATTTGGCAAAGGATTCCCTTACAAATCAACTTAGAGCATGATTTACTGATCGTCTCTTTACTTGCAGGACTGATTGCCGGAGTCGGCAGCGGGATCGTTTATCGTATGGGAGGTACTACAGGAGGAAGTGACATCATCGCTCGGATACTTGAAAAAAATCATGGAATCTCTATGGGACGTTCCCTTTTAGCTTTTGATGTCATCGTTTTACTTGCTTCATTAACTTATATCGATTTGAAGCGGATGATGTACACGTTAATCGCTTCCTATGTATTTAGTCGTGTCATCGATTTTATCCTTGATGGTGGCTACTCTGCCAAAGGGATTCTGGTAGTCTCAAATAAAAGTGAGGAAATTGCACCTTTATTGATGACCGGCTTACAACGTGGTGTCACATTCTTGCATGGAGAAGGTGGCTTTTCTGGTGTCGATAAAAAAATGATCTATATGGTGGTAAGTGCCAGGGAATTAAACGAAGTAAAACGGATCATTCATGAAATTGACGAACATGCCTTTCTTTCAATTCTAAATGTCCATGAAGTAGAAGGAGAAGGCTTTACCTATCTTAAACCACAAATGAGGCGATTTAAAAAAATAACAGAATGATTTTGAATCAATCAACCTGATACTGAAGCTTTCTATGTATATAGAATAACGTAGTTCTGCGTACTTCGTGATCAAGGAGTTGCACATGTCTGCTTAGAGATATTCTCAGTTCATTCAGAAGTACCTGGGCGATTAGGCCTTTTGTGCTTCCTAAAACCGAATATATGGTGCTCCACAAGCTTACCTTCATAAATAAGCGTGAAAAACGAAAATAGCTCTTCAAATTTTTGGGATTCACGCTTATTTGCCATAGCTGGATACTTATGTCACATCTTTTTTTGATCAATAGCTTTATCGTTTCATATTTTTTTGCACAGAATGAAAGATAGATGAACTATTTAAAATATAACTGATAATATTTAAGAGAGCCTATATTACTATCTGAAAATATCACTGGAATCAAATATGTATACATTTCTAACAGATCAACGCACCTTCCAAAAATCTAGAATATGTAAAGATCTCTGGACATTTCGTTCATACGTATCAACCAAAGGAATTTAGGGAAGTGACCAGAGATATTCTGGAACAAATTTGATTATAATAAGCTTTTTAAGAAATTTTGTTATTGAAACCCATTTTTTGTTGACCAAAAAACTTAATAAAAACTAGGCTTCCTTTACGAATATTACTCGGAAGGAAGCCTAGACTTTATTATACATATTTTCACTATAGTTACTTACTTATCATAATGTTACTTTTCCCTGGTCAGCTTTCCCCACACTCAGCTCTTACTCTTCTGTGGCGCTTGAAGGATCATGCGGTTCACTTCATCAGATAGTTCAAGAAACGCATCTTTATCGCCTTCTTCTAATGCCTGATCGATCTGTTGGTAAAGCATGTTTAGTTTAGCTGCTTGCTCTTTTTCTTGGAAATAATGCTCGATTAATTCTGTTGATTCTTCGCTGATTGCATCTTCCCATGAGGCTAACGGGTTATCTTCGATGATTTCTAAATATTCTTTCGTTTGCCACGCATTTTCAAAAAGGCATTCGACATAGAGTGGATTTTTCCAATTTAGACGGATTTCGTGAAAGATCTGATCAGTGTCAGTAAATTCCTTTCCATCTAAAAATAGCTTCATCGGCTCACCTTCATAGGAAAGATCGGTGATCTGTAAACCACGTCTTGTTAAGTTTGCACCTTCAACAAAACGCACATTGTGTAAGATTGCTTCATGATTTGCCAGATAGTTCAAAATCCAAAATACTTCTCTACGACTGAAAGAGACATGGTTAACCATCCAAGTTAAGAAATTCTTCTTTTCTTTAACATCAATCAACATATTCATCACCTCTCTGTTAAATCATCTAATAGCGACAATACCTCCATATCCCCTGGTTCATAAGTTAAATATTGTTCCAATAATTCTCGTGTTTTTGCTAATTGGCCCTCTTCACGTAAGAATAAAGCATATTCTTTCAAGAAATCTGGCTCATGATCTAATTCGTGGGCTGCTTGTTCATAGTGGACTGCTGCTACCGCAAAATCTTCTAATTGATTATAGGCATGAGCGAGGTTCCATTCTGCATATGGATTAGCAACTTCTTCCATTTGGTTGACTGTTTGAACAACGTCTTCATAACGTTCTTGATCCAAGTAAAGATTACTCAACGTCAACAACGTTTCATCTTGTTTGTCGCCGACGTTCAAGGCATCAAGTAGTAACTTCTCTGCTTTTTCTTTGTCATGTAGACGAAAGGCATTTTCCGAAGCTAGGTGATAAAGTTCTACTTGGAATGGATTCTCTTTGATACCATCTTCTAAGACTTGTTGTGCTTCTTCGATCATCTCTTCTTCTTGAAGGACCTGACCTAGATAAAGGTATAAGGATTGATACTGTGGATTCAATTCCCGTAACTCTTGCAAATAATTGATAGCTTTTTCGTTCTCATGTAATTGTAGATTCGTGAACGCTAATTGGAACAAACGATCATCTGTCCGCTCTTCGGCTAAAGCTGCTTCCAGTGGTGGGATTGCTGCTTCAAAATCCCCTTGCATACTCAACGATTGTCCTAAGCGTTCTTGCATGGAAATACTAGAAATTTCTTCTATACCATTTGCTAACAACATTTCGTAAAGTGCGGAAGCTTCATTGAAACGGTCAACTGAAAAATACAATTCAGCCAATGCAAATTGAATCAATGGTTCTTCTGGTAATAGCTTCGCTGCTTCTTTCAATTTTGCTTCACTTACTTCAGGAATACCGATTACTTGGTACAAGTCAGCGATTGCTAATAGTGCTTGTGGATAGTACTCACTATCTTGCTGGATTTTTTCTAAATAGTCAAATGCCTGATCGATCTCATTGTCTTCGATAGCGATCTCTGCCAACGGAATATTCCATTCATCATTTTCAGGCGATACAGTTAGCAGATGTTCAAAAATTGCTTTTGCTTCTTCTAAAAAACCGATGGCTAATAATTCTTCTCCTAACTCATGTAACACATCAGCCGGATCTTCTTGGAGCGCCTTTGCCAAATATTCATTTGCTTCTGTCAAATTTTCGTCTGCTAATGCTTGTAGCATTTTTTCACTATTTGTCATCATCTAAATCCCTCTAATCTCTTGAACGATCCTTTCATAGGACGCCATTGTTTTCAATAGTTCTTGCTCGTTTGGCAATTGATATCCATCTATTATACCAATTTTTTCCAAAACGAGAATTTTTTTGCTCTTTTCTGCTAAAACCAGCACATTTTCTAGATAATCCATTTTTGATATCTCTTCAGGCCAAATAATTGGATAACCTAGATGCTGCAGCCAGATAAAAAAATTCTTCAATTGGAAAGAAAGCGACTTGATTTCTGAATTCCAGATAAGTTGCATCAAGATACCTAAAAATTTTTTCATACTGGCGGAAAGCAAATGACTATTTTCAGTCAGATAAAAAGCTTGCTCAAATAGTTTACCATAATTTGCCACTTGTTCAGCGTCTTCTTGATAAAAATAAATGATTTCTTCTAGCATGCCAGCAAAAGGACGATTGAATAATTTTTCGCGATTCGGATAATTTTTGTAAAGATTTTGAAGAAACGGATGATCACAGACTAACCCACAACAGATAAAAATCAAAAAATCGATTTGTTTCCCTTCGATTTGTTTTTCACTGATCGTCCGATCATAAATGATCCGTTCTGGAAGGTTCGTCGTTTGAAGAGCCGATTCGTTCGACCCATGTAAAATCTCGCATTGAGGATTAAGTGCCCGTGCCATGGAGCGGATCGAGACGGGGATCAACCAAAGTGTAGTCTGAAGATACGTATGTTTTTGAAAGAAGCCCGCCAACTCCATAATTCCCTCATTGCCAAAACCTATTACTAAAAGCGGTCGATTTTCAGGATAGCGTCTCGCATAGGACAAGAGGCTATGCAATTCAGATAATTGATTACACTGCGTATTGCCACAAATATACCAATCAATCGCTAACTTGTTCGTGAATGACTGTGTCATTTTCTCAGCGTATAGATCATAATAACGTTGGTTCGTAAAAAAAAGAATCGCTTGATCAATCGATTCATTTTTCAACTGACTGACAAATGTTTCCCCATAAAAGATTGTTGTTTCTTCTTGTTGGTAGCGATAGGATAACTCCATGTTGCCCTCCCCTTTTCTTTTATTTTACCATTAGTAAGTAAAATAAAAAAAGAATAAGAAAAACGAGTGAATGAACCCATGCCTTTTTTGATCAACTCTATTCTTTTATTTGGTATGTAACGAGTTCCATTTGGTTGCTGAACTATTTGGTTGTTGCCTTTCTACTGCTTTCCGCCTCTTTTATCCATCTATATAAAAAATAAAGCGCCTGTAGCCGTAGCCACAAGCGCTTTTTCAACTGTCTTATTTAACAGCGTCTTTCAATGCTTTACCTGGTTTAAATGCAGGTACTTTGCTAGCTGGGATTTCGATTTCTTCACCAGTTTGTGGGTTACGTCCTTTACGAGCCGCGCGTTCGCGTACTTCAAAGTTACCAAAACCGATTAATTGAACTTTTTCGCCGTTAGCTAAAGCATCTTGGATAGTTGAAAATACAGCGTCAACTGCTGCAGTTGCGTCTTTTTTAGTTAAATCTGTAGCTGAAGCAACTTTTTCGATTAATTCTGCTTTATTTGCCATGGATAGATTCACCTCCTCCAACAAGAGATATGATAGGAACATCATTTTAGTTTAAAAACTTTCTGAGTGGTCCAGAAGTTTATAAGAAATATTGATTAAGTTTCAATATTCTGTTATCACGATATCATATGAATCGCTTAATAGCAAGGTTTTTGGCATTATTTAACCGCTTTTTTTAGTCATAAAAACGTAATACAAAAATATGCTTATTTTTTTTGAAAAAAACGGACTACTATGGTAAAATGCCTATTTTCTTCGACGTGGAATAATTCGGATCGAAGTTCCTTCAAACGTAAATGCTTTTCTGATTTGATTTTCCAAAAAACGTTCATAAGAGAAATGCATCAATTCTTCTTCATTAACAAAAACAACAAAGGTTGGCGGTTTAACTGCAACTTGTGTGGCATAGAAAATCTTTAATCGTTTACCTTTATCTGTCGGTGTCGGGTTGATCGCTACGGCATCCATAATCACATCATTCAAGACTGCTGAAGAGACACGTAAGTTTTGGTTCATACTCACTTCTTCGATCATTTCAGGCAAACGTTCTAATCGTTGCTTAGTCACAGCTGAAACAAACAGAATCGGCGCATAGTCTAAGTAACGGAATTCTTCACGGATCTCTTGTTCGAAGTCACGCATCGTATTCGTTTCTTTTTTTACTAGATCCCATTTATTGACAACGATGATCACACCACGGCCAGCTTCATGCGCATAGCCAGCTACTCGTTTATCTTGTTCACGGATGCCTTCTTCTGCGTTCAAGACCATTAACACGATGTCTGAACGGTCAATCGCACGCATGGCACGCATCACGCTGTATTTTTCTGTGGTTTCATAAACTTTCCCACGTTTTCTCATTCCAGCTGTATCGATCATCATGAATTTTTGACCGTCTTCTGAGACGAAGTGCGTATCGATAGCATCACGCGTCGTTCCTTCGATGTCCGAAACAATCACTCGGTCTTCACCTAGGATCGCATTGATCAAGGAAGATTTCCCTACATTCGGGCGACCGATCAAACTGAATTTGATGGTATCATCCTCTTCTTCTTCTGCTTCTTCATCAAAGAATTTCACTGCCTCATCTAAGATGTCGCCGATCCCTAATCCATGACTTCCAGATACAGGGTAAGGATCACCTAGACCTAGTGCATAAAATTCATAGATATCGTTTCTCATTTCAGGATTGTCGACTTTATTAACGGCTAAGATCACCGGTTTATTGCTGCGATATAAAATTTTTGCTACGACTTCATCTGCATCAGTGATGCCTTCACGGCCACTGACGACACAGACGATTACGTCTGCTTCATCGATTGCGATTTCTGCTTGGTGCTTGATTTGATCCATAAATGGTTCATCGCCTAAGTCGATCCCACCAGTATCAATAATACTGAAATCACGACCTAACCATTCCCCTTTAGCATAAATACGATCACGAGTAACTCCTGGAGTATCTTCGACAATCGAAATACGCTCACCGGCGATACGGTTAAAAATCGTCGACTTACCGACGTTTGGGCGACCAACGATTGCAATTGTTGGATTTGCCATATTTTTTCCTCCTCACATGTTTCCAATCTCACTTAGTGTACCGAATACTTCGCGAACTTTCAAGCTTAGATCGGTGAACATTCAAGTATTTTTCTGGATCACTGCCTATTACAAAAGAAAATGGTCTGGGGCGTAATCCCCAGACCACTTGTTTTACACATGTACAACTTCCCTTGATGCTGTAAATTCGCGCTTCGGGAACGATCATTCATTTATTTTTCAGAATCATCTGTTGCTGTTTCTTCTACTTCCCCTTTTAAGGCTTCGCCTAAGATGTCACCCATTGTAAATCCTGTGTTTTCTTCAGGTAACTCATAAGACTCAACTTCTTTTGGTTCTTTATCAGAAGCAGGTTTTTCTTCTAATGCTTTGATACTTAATGCAATCCGATGCTCTTCTGGATTGACTTCTAAAACTTTCACTTGGACACCATCGCCCTCATGCAACACTTCATGTGGTGTCGCGATGTGTTTATGTGAGATTTGTGAGATGTGGACAAGCCCTTCCACTGTTGGGAATACTTCAACAAAGGCACCAAAGCTAGTTAATCGCTTCACTTTACCTTCAAGTACAGCGCCTACTGGAGCTTTTGTTTCGATATCTGTCCAAGGTCCAGGCAATGTGTCTTTGATCGATAATGAGATACGTCCTTGTTCTGGATTGATTGAAAGAACTTTGACTTTCACTTCATCGCCAACAGCTAAAACATCACCGGGTTTAGCAACATGTCCGTGAGAAATCTCAGAAACGTGTACTAATCCATCGATGCCGCCTAAATCAACAAACGCACCAAAATCTGTGATACGAGCAACGCGTCCTTCGATCACGTCATTTTCTTGGATAGTTGATAGTAATTCTTTTTTCTGTGCTTCTTTTTCTGTTTCAACGACTGCTTTGTGTGAAAGGATCAAGCGATTTTCTGATGGTTCGATTTCAACGATTTTGAATGTCATCGTTTTTCCTTTGTATTCAGAAAAATCAGCGACAAAATGATCTTCTACCATTGATGCCGGAACAAATCCACGAACACCGACATCGACAACTAAACCACCTTTAACTACATTTGTCACTGGTGCTTCGATGATGTTTCCAGCTTGGAAATCTTTTTCGATATCCTCCCAAACTTTTTTCGCATCTAAGCGTCGTTTTGATAAAAGGTAACTTCCGTTTTCTTTGTCTTTACCAATCGTGCTGATCACGACTAGATCTAACGTATCGCCAACCTTTACCACTTCGTTGATATCTTCAACCGGTAAAGTAGATAATTCTTTTGCAGGAACTACGCCTTCAACACCCGTTCCTTCGATTCCAACGATGGCTTGTTTGTCTTCAATAACTAAAACTTCTCCTTTGACGACATCGCCAACGCTCACTTCTTGAACGCTATTCATTGCATCTTCCATAGATTGGTTGTTATCTGTCTGATTTTGTTCAAATTCTGTCATAACACTTGTCCTCCTAACCAACATTCTGCCGTTAACTACGGTACTGCCTATAGTTTAATTGATTATTTAAAAAAAATAAAGCGATTTCGTTTGTTTTCCATTAAAATGGTCGGATTCTTCGCTTTTTTTCTATTTAGTCAAGAAAATATCCTTTTTGTTGAATCACTTCTTTGATCGCTTGGACAACTTCTTGAATCGTTTTACCGGTTGTATCGATCCGTATCGCATCTTCTGCTTGCTTCAGGGGTGAAACTTTTCTAGTAGAGTCATATTCATCACGTGCTTGTATTTCTTTTGTCAATTCTTCTAAGTCTGTTGGAATATTTTTTTCAAGGTTTTCTTTGTGTCGTCTTTGTGCCCGTTCAGATACGCTGGCTACCAAGAAAATCTTCACTTCGGCTTTTGGTAAAACAGCGGTACCGATATCTCGACCATCCATGACGACACCACCATCTTCACCGATTTTTTTCTGGATCGCAACAAGAGCTTCGCGTACTTTTGAATGCGCAGCTACTTCAGAGACCGCTCGTGTAACGTCTGGTTGTCGAATATCTGAAGTAACGTCTTGCCCAGCTACAAAGACATGTTGTCCATCCGCCATTTGCTCAAATGAAATCGGGTGTTTGTTGATCAAATCGACTAACTCTGTTTCATCTGAAAAAGCAATGTGATGTTTGATTGCCAAGTAAGTGACTGCACGATACATCGCGCCCGTATCTGTATAAATATAGTTCAATTCATTTGCGATGATTTTAGCTACCGTACTTTTGCCTGAAGAGGCAGGACCGTCAATTGCGATACTAATTCGTGTCATTTTTCATAAACTCCCTTTTCTCAAAAAAAAGGGGCTGTGGCTCAAGCCACTGCTCCTTATTTAATTACATTTTATGAAGATACTCTGAGGAAAAACAACTCTTCAGTATTATCTTTTTAACTCCATTTATTGGACTCTAAGTTCTTGTCCTGGATATAACATGTAGTTGTTTGGATCGATTCCGTTCAATTGGAACAATTGGTCGACTGTAATGCCTGCGCGTTCTGCTACTTGTCTAGGACCTTCACCCGCTTGAACGACTGTGGTTGAGCCTGAAACACCTGTGCCTGCCTCTGGTGTTGAAGTAGGTGTTGTTTCTTGTGGAGCCACACTGCTTGGTGTTGTTTGTTCTGGCTCTGTTACTGTTGAAGATGGTGTTGTTTCTGGTGTCACAGCACTCGTGGGTGTTGTTTCTCCAGCAACTGATTGTGTATCAGAAGTTGGTTCACTAGAAACTGTCGTCGATTCTACAGTTGATTCTACAGTCGAACTTTCTACGATCGATGAAGTCGTAGAGGAAGAAGATGCAGCGGTCGCACTATTACTTGATCCGTTTCTGATCCAGAAGTAAGCTCCTGCCGGAATGGCAATACATAAAACTAATAAAATCAAAAATAGCGATAAGAACAGGGTGTTCCCTTTCTTTTGCTGTCTTTGCGTACTTCTTGAAGATGCTTCATCCTCTGTATCGTAAATTGGTTGCTCCCATGGTTCTTGTGTTTCGTTATTTTCTGATGATTGATGTCTATCTTTTCTACTCACCTTATTGACCTCCTAAATTCTTTCCTAGTTATTATACCATAGGATAATCTTGATTGTACGAAAAAAATACCTCGCACCATTTTTTTAAAATAAATTTAGTAAAATGGTTTGCCAGTCTGTTGCTTCTACGGTTGGACTAGTATGTCCAGTTTCAGAAAGAAATAAGGACGCACCATCTCGATCACAACATTTTTCAGGTTTTTCTTTGAGGGTTTCACCGAAATAATCCATCAGACGTTCTCGTCTACATGATGTTGTATGGATATAAGCAAGCATCTGCTGTAGTTGCTTGATTTTCACTTGTTCTTGTTTTTTTAATTGCAGAAGCCATGTATCAGGACTTTGCATTTCATTTACCAGCATCAGCCATTTTTGCTGGATCTCATCGAACTGGGGCGCCTCTGTTTGCCCAGTTGACAGATGTTCTTCGAAAATCTGACGTTGTTCTTTAGATAATTGTTGGAAAAAGTAATGGATCCCTTCGTCCCCTGGTTGATAAAGTAAGATAGCGCTACTTGGTTGTTGATCTCTGCCTGCTCGGCCAATCTCTTGCATATAATTTTCCAAACTATCTGGCAAATCATAGTGGATGACATATCGGATATCTGCTTTATCGATCCCCATACCAAACGCGTTGGTCGCAATCAAAAATTGCAGTTGATTACGATTGAATTGTTGCTGGAGTTGCCGACGTTGTGAGGCATCTAGCCCTCCATGATAATACCCCACAGCATAGTCTTTGCGAAGCAGTTGATAAAGACGTTCGACTTCTTTTTTAGTCGCGCAATAAATGATCATTGCTCCGTCTGCTTGTGCCATCAACTGACGTAATTGCTGGTCTTTTTCATCTGTATGAAAGACAAATAATGAGATGTTTTCTCGATTAACTGAATGTTTGACGAGGGCAGGTTGTGTGCGAAAGAGAATGTGTTCGATCTCTTCTTGTACCGGTCGCGTGGCTGTTGCCGTCAAAGCTAAAGTAGTTGGTGATCCTAATTCTTTTGCGACTCTTCCGAGAGATTGATACTCAGGTCGAAAATCAATGCCCCACTGTGACACGCAATGAGCTTCATCGACTACGTACAACGAGATTTTTTGTTGCTTCAGGGCATGAAGCACTTCCGGCTGCTGCAACATCTCGGGACTGACAAAGACAAATTTATATTCGGATAAATGAGCTAACACATACTGTTTCTCACTTCTAGTGAGTAAGCTATTATAGGCAACCACCCTTTTCTCTCCTCGTTTTTGCAATTGCCCTACTTGATCTTCCATCAAAGAGAGTAACGGAGAAACGATCAATACCATCCCATCTTGCAAATAGCCAGTCAACTGATAACATAAACTTTTGCCATTACCAGTTGGCAGGATCGCTAAAACATCTTTCTGATTCAATAAGGTGGAAATGATCTCTTCCTGTCCTTGGCGAAAAGAGGTAAAACCAAAGTACTGTTTCAATGGATCAAGCAAATCCATTTTTATCCCCTCCTTTAAATGCCTCGATTTGTGCCAAACGAAATTCTCCGTAATCGATCGTTTGTCCTTCAAGATCTTTATATCTTAGCGTAAGAAGTGGTCGATCCAACGAAGCTAAAGATCTTCTTGTCTCGGAGTGGATCAGGCGTTCAAAAGGAAAATCATCAAAAAAGATGGCCCACTCAATCAAATGGTCATTGATCGTGCCTTTCTTCAATCCTCGTTTCACCATCACTTGCTCCACCGAATCCCCAGATAAAATCAATGCTCTCGTCGTCAACATGCTTTGATTATAATTTTGTCTAAGCAACGGTGCAAGCAAATCGTATAATAAGAAATCTGAATGCTGTTCGATAATCGCTAATAAGCGATGGATACACTGATCTTGGAATAATTGCTGAGCTGTGCCATCTTCAAGGGTAGTCAGTTGGTACGCGAGTAAGCCTGTTTGCTTTTTACCAGAAAATTGGTTCGCTAAGAAGTTCGCTTGTTCGTCTGGCATCAGAGTAAAAATAGTAGAAAGTTCCTTTGATACTTGAGCAACCAGCTCCGTTTTGGTACACGTTGCTTCCTTCAACCATCTCTTAACTTGGTAAGCATAAAAAGGACCCGTCTCTACTGGTAAATAAGCTGTTTCATTGGCGGATAAGTGAGAGACGACTTGTACAGAGAATTTCAGCAAACGCCAACTAATAGTAGCTGTACGTCCATACTTATCATAGTGTAGTCCGAGGAGGGATTCATTTTTTCTTCGCATTTCCCCTTTTTTCGTCAGTTGCAACTCTCGGTCTTCCCACTTTAATAATTCCTCATCTATCATCTGTTGGATCTGCGTATCAAACGTTGCTTGTTTAAGTGAAGGAAAACAACCATGAACAACTAATAATCGCTGAAAAAAGCCAAAAAGTAGTACCGAGGATGTACGCTTGCCACTTAATAATTGATAGAGTGAGCTTGCTCGTAACTTGTCACTTGAAGAAAATAAAGATAAAATAAACTCAGTCATAGTAATCCCCTTACGTTAGGATGGTGAATATGTCATTATTATGTAAATTAGTTCCTGAACGTTGTATCGCATGTGGTCTATGTCAAATCGAGGCGCCTGATATCTTTGATTATGATGAAGAAGGAATCGTCTTATTTGCACAAGAACCAGAAGCACATCAACAATTCGTTCAGCCTTTAGAAGAAGCCAACGTAACCAAAGCTTATCAAAAATGTCCGGTTCGAGCAATCTTATTGGAAAAAGAAAATTGACCGCTCTCTTACAACTAACTTTTAGCAGGACTGTCCGATGATCTACTTGTTTTTCTATGTTACAAAAATAGATGAGGTAATCGTATTCCCCTCAAGTGATAAGGCGTCATCCACGAAAATGATTCTTAAATTTTTTTGTGGATGACGCCTTATTTTTCTAGGAGCTTCCTTTAAGACGTCTGTATCCGCCGATCAGCTTGTGAAATTTTCAATTATAAACGGATCATTTCTTTTCGCCGATCCGAAAAGTGACGCTCTTACTTGATTTGATTCAGCCAATTCATCATGGTCGTGACGATTGCTGTTTGTTGGTCTTCATTACTGATTGTTGCTTCACCATCACCTTTTTGATGACCATAACTACCAAATCCGCCATGGTTCCCTCCAGCGATGGAAACAAATTCTGTTTGTTCAGGTAAATAAGCTTTTGCTTCATCAGCTGCTTCTTGGTTCATGACTTCATCTTCACTTCCGGTGATACTGATGACCGGTAAATCAGTTTTTGCCAATGTTCCCTTTTCATCCGGATAACTTGCCATGAAATAAATACCTTTTAATCGTTCATCATCCAGATTTGCATTAGCATAACGACTTGCCATCACCCCACCTAAAGAATGTCCTCCAATCACAAAATCTTGATCTTTGAAATCCTCTCTGATTTTGTCTGCTTTGTTGCCACTCAGGATCGCCAGTTCAAAAGGCATTTTAGCAATGGCTACCGTATAGCCATTTTCTGCTAGTTGCTCTGCCCATATACTATAACTTTCTGGTTCGACGAGCGCACCAGGATAAAAAATCACCATTGGATGTTTCGCCGATTTTTGCGATTCGAATAATAAATAATCCTCTTTATCTATTCCTTGCTTAAATGATTGTTCTGCTTGAGTCGATGGTTCGTACACACTTTGTTGCCAATAAAAATAACCTCCAATAGCACCTAATCCCAGTACGATCACTAATCCTATCAGGACTCTTTTAAATATTTTCAAAAACATCACCTTCCGTCATCTTTCATTTGATACTCTTATACACTAAATAAAATACGGTAAAATTGCAAATGATTTTATGTAAGATGTTATTATTGGATATCTTTGTAAGGAGGAACAACTGACAATGAAAAACCACCCCTATTTTGACAAAGTTCCTCAAAATAGGGGTGGTTACTTTTATGACTCTTATTCGTTTCTTAACTAACTATTGGTTTACTTCCCACACAAGCGATAAACCGCTTCTGCGTAGATTTCCATCGCTTTGTACATACTGCTTAATTCCCATCGTTCATTGGCTTGGTGCATGAAGTCTGGTGTATCAGGGAACATTGCACCGAAAGCGACACATTGGTTCATCGTACGAGCAAAGGTTGCTCCACCAGAAACAAATGGCTCAGTCATATCCCCTGTGATATCACGGTACGTTGCTAATAAGTTTTGGATCAATTCACTCTCCAAAGGAACGTATAATGAATCCAAGAAATCAAATTCTTCATATGATAAATCGTATGCTTTGATTTTTTCTGTCATTTTTTCGACAAGTTCATCTTTTTTGAAGGTGACAGGGATACGCATGTCCACCCCGATTTTTGTTTGCTCAGGTGTGATTTCTAAACTAGCGAAGTTCATCGTCAACTCACCAGATTGTTCGTCAACAGTCTTTCCGACTACTTTTTCACCAGTCGCATTTTCTTGGACTAATTCTCCTAAAAACTTGATTGGCGCAAAATCAAAAACTTCAGACAAAGCGATCGCTAAACGAGAAATCGCATTGACACCTTCTGCGGCATCCTTTGCATGGATACTTTTTCCTAGCACTGTGATCGAGTCACCTTGATCTTCAAAATCGAAGTTGTGTTTCGTTAACGCTGCTTTCACTTCTGCCAATTTTTCACCTGAATAAGGTGCTGAATCCGGCACTACGTTTAGTGCCCCACCAGCATTTACAGAGAATTCATTTGTGCCAGGACCGGTCAAGTAAGCTTGTAGCAAACCTTTTTCTGCATAGATCAAAGGAAACTCTGCATCTGGCGCAAAGCCTTGTGTGATTCCTTCTTCTTTTTCATTGTATTTATCTAAACAACGCCAAAGATTTTCTTCGTCCGTTCCGAAGATGAAACGAATGCGCGTATTAAATTCTACCCCTGCATCCATCAATGCTTTCACTGCGTACATTGCAGCAATCGAAGGTCCTTTATCGTCTTGGGAGCCACGGCCAACTAACCAGCCATCTTTGATCGTTGGCTCAAAAGGTTTAGATTCCCAGTTTTTTTCATCGCCTCCAGGGACAACGTCCATATGGCATAAGATACCAAATAACTCGTCTCCTGAGCCTACTTCTGCATAACCATAGTAGCCTTCGGGATCTTTAAATGTTTTGAAACCTAATCCTTCACTGATTTCTAACACTTTATCTAAAGCTTCTACAACTTTTTTCCCAAAAGGATGTCCCTCTCCAGAATCAGATTCATCCAACACAGAAGGAATTCTAATCAACTCACTTAATGATTCTAATGCTTGTTCATGATGTTGTTCTGTTACAAATTGTTTCATCAACTTTGCCTCCTCATTATTTTAAAAAAAAGATGACGGCAGAAAATACTACTTTGATCCACATGTACATCTGCTCGAGTGCAATAGGACACTATTCACGAAATTTTCTGTGAAAAAGCCAACGCCTTCGGAAATAAGCGACAAAACCCAAAATCCAAGTTTCGGGTTTTGTCGCTTATTTCTTGGCGCTGGATTCTTCAGTCACCATTTCATCAACAGAGTAACTCGTTTTTTCAAAGGTCTTATTTCTACCGACGATCTCTTACATACAAGTGATACATCGTACTTGGTGAATAAAGGATTCATGTCTCTTTATTCAGTCAATAGATATTGTTTCTTCATTTATCATAGAACTTTAGCTGTCATTTGTCTAGAATTAGAACATTGCTGCTACACCTAAGATCACACAGATAGCAACAAATAAGATGGCAATCAACTTCCCAGTGAATTTCCACCAAACGGAAATATCAAAGCGAGCAATGGCGATTGCACCCATTACGATAGCAGAAGTTGGCGTGATCAAGTTCACTAATCCAGATGCTGATTGGTAAGCAGTGATTACTAGATCTTTACCGACACCAGCAAATTCTCCCATTGGTCCCATGATGCCCATTGTAGCAGCTGCTAAGCCAGAAGTTGATGGAATCAAGAATGACATAGGGATATAGAAGATAAATGTAAGGATCAAGAAGACACTTGATGATAATGAGCTTAATCCTTGTTCTCCCCAATGTAAGATCGTATCTGTGATCAAACCGTTGTTCATCACTACTTGGATCCCACGAGCAACAGCAACAACGATTGCTACACCAATCAAGTCTGAAGCACCTGCTAAGAATTCTTTGACAAAATCAGATTCTTTCATACCAAAAGTGATTGCCACAACGATTGACATTACTAAGAATAACATTGTGATTTCAGGGAAATACCAATCACCTAGAGGCAACATGTTTTTACCTAAAACAGTTCCAATTACAGGTAGGCCAGTTAACCAATTTGTCAATGACTCAAAAATAGTGAAGTTTTCATTCAATGTTGTCCATGGAATCAAACTAATGATCATGATACCAAAAGTAAGGAAGAACAATACATTGACATGTTTTTGTTTCTTCGTGATCATTTCTTGACGATTGATTGCTTCGATATCAAAGTGTTTCATGTCTTCTTCGCGCTGATTATATACTAAAGATTTGGTTGGATCTTTTTCGATCTTCGACGCATAGCGATACACATAAATAATAGAGATTGCTAGTAAGACAACGAACATAAAGAAACGTAACCCGATTCCTTCACCCATTGAAATACCAACAGCTTGTGATGCAACTCCTGTCGCAAATGGGTTAACTGTTGATGCCAAACAACCCACTTGAGATCCGACCAACACGATGGCTACCGCTGTGACAGTATCAAAACCGACGGCCATCATAACAGGAATCAATAATGCGTAAAATGGAATCGTTTCTTCCGCCATTCCATAAGTTGAACCACCTAAAGCGAATAAAAGCATCAATACAGGGATCAACATTTTTTCTTTCCCTTTGAAGCGTTTCACAACAGTTGCGATCCCAGCATCTAATGCGCCAGTTTTATTGATGATTCCTAAGAAACCACCAACAATTAAGATAAAGAAGGAAATTGGAATTGCCGCAGGTGTTTCTTTCGTTAACTCACCTGCTGGTACACCCAACATCCCGTTGACTGGAGCCATAAAGATATCCCAAAGTCCTTGTGGATTTTGTTGGACTCTTTCGTAAGACCCTGCAATGATATTACCGGCTTCATCCACACTGTAGTGTCCTGCTGGGATGAACCATGTAAGTACAGCGATAATGGCAATAATAATGAATAAGACCGAGTACGCTGAAGGCATTTGAAATTTCTTCTTCGTTGTTTGTTCCATTTTCTTCTTCCTTTCTTGTTTCAAAAATCTTTGACACATCGGTATTTTATCAAAAAGATGATAAGAACAAAAATAATAACTAGTAGATTCGATAAATTTTATTCAAAACCCTCGTTTATTGTCCCTCCTTTGATTATTTAATTGAAATGCTTTATTCATACTAATTGTAGCGTTTCCGTCGTCTATTATATCAGGTCCATCTAACAAACAAAAAGAGAAGAATTTCACATCAAAACGTATATAATACATTTTTATACAAAAAGGCAAAAAATACTCAGACACGATTTATAAAACGCTTACACAATGTCGGTTATTGAATTTTTTTTCATAACAAAATATTAAGAAAAACTTTAAAAAATAAGTGTTAGCTATGCGAATACCTATGATTGGTCATTTGTTCCCCTCCCATATAACCTATCTACTCTCTATATAAATAACTGAAAATGCTCTTTTTCATAAAAAAAACTTGAAAGTAGGAATTCCTACTTTCAAGTTTACTTGTATTCTTTGTATTATATGCTATCCTAGTCTTTTTTTTAAAAGAGTCATTTACTTTTATTTTACAACGCTATGCCGTTTTTCTAACTGGTGTTGTTTTCTGCTCAACCAAGGCAGTAGTTTGGCGTGTAAGACAAGGAATGCCACACTAACGATAAATCCTTTGATCAAGTTAAAAGGTACAATACCGATCAAAATATAATTTGCCAGTGGCATACCTAACATTTGGGTTGCGTTTAGGCCTAAAAATGTTAAATAAAGAGGTGTGATTACAAAATAGTTCGCAATACTCATGAAAATGGTTAGTGCAAGTGTTCCACTGATCACGCCAAAAATTTGATTTTTTCCTTTTTGGTATTTGTTTCTTTTGAAGATGTAGAAAATCGGTAAAGTAAAGACCGCTGTTGAAAAGAAACTAGCGACGTCGCCAACTAGATTCTCCGGACTAAAACCGGTCATGATCAAATGTAAGATCGAACGTAAAAACGCGGTAATGATCCCCGCTAACGGGCCAAATAAAAACATGCTGATCAAAACTGGGATATCACTAAAATCGATTTTCAAAAAACTAAATGTTGGCATGATTGGAAATGAGAAAAATTGCAAAACCAATCCGATTGCAGCAAATAATGCGACCGCAACCATTTTTTGTACTCGGGTGTTCTTCATGTTGAAATCCTCCTGTTGGGATTCCTCTTCAGCGAACTATTCAACCACGTAAACACAAACAAAAAAACTCTATTTTCGCAGGGGAAAATAGAGTTAGAGTCATTTGTACATACGTATGCCAAATAAGCTCTATCTTCTTTATCCAGACTTTACTGTCGGTAATCGGAATTTCACCGATTCAGCTACTCGCAAAAGTAGGTCGTGGACTATAACCACCGGTCGGGAATTTCACCCTGCCCCTGAAGACGAACCATATCTAATTTTTGTTTACCATTTTATTATACTTATTTCATAACAAAAAAGCAAGGTATTTAGCCTTACAAAAAGTAAGTTATTTATTTTGATTGATTCAATAACTGACTGATTTCTTTTTTATTCAGCTCACGATACTCACCAGGACGTAAACCTTGTAAGGTCAATTCGCCATATTTTTCTCGTTTTAATTTTTGCACAGGTAACCCGACGGCTTGTAGCATGTTTTTTACTTGGTGGTTACGGCCTTCATGGATCGTTAATTCTACGATACTATGATTCGTATGAGGATCAACAGATAAAATGGCATACTTTGCAGGTGACGTTTTCTTTCCTTCAATTTTGATTCCTT
The DNA here is from genome assembly GCA_001485965.1 of Heliconius ismenius. Taxonomy (NCBI): domain Eukaryota; kingdom Metazoa; phylum Arthropoda; class Insecta; order Lepidoptera; family Nymphalidae; genus Heliconius; species Heliconius ismenius. The sequence continues at coordinate 68,257 of FAPP01002007.1, read as the reverse complement.
TTGTCAATGGGTTCAGCGCTGACTTAGTGGCGATCCCTTTGACTTTGGCAACATATACTTTATCAACTTCATGCTTGGGATGCGTCAATCGTTGCGCAAAATCACCATCATTCGTCAATAAAAGTATGCCAGAAGTATCATAATCTAGTCGTCCAACTGGATAGATACGCTCTTTGACCATTGGTAATAGGTCTGTCACTACTTTCCGGCCCTTGTCATCTGCTACAGCAGAAATGACCCCTTTTGGCTTATAAAGTAAATAATAGCCATATTCTTCTTGATAGATCGGCACTTGGTCGACTTCCACTGTATCGTGTTTGCCAACTTTTACGCCAAGTTCTTTGACGACTTGACCATTTACTTTTACTCGACCAGCCAAAATATATTCCTCGGCTTTACGGCGAGAGGTAATTCCTGCGTGAGCAATTACTTTTTGTAATCTTTCCATTATATGTTTTCTCCTTCATGCACGCCATCAAAAAATAAATCAAGGGGTGCGTCTTCTTCCAGTGAACGTTCGATATCTTGAATATCGGGTAACTCATTTAGCGATCTCAGACCAAAATAATCTAAAAAATGACTTGTGGTCCCGTAAAGGATCGGGCGACCTGGTCCATCGACTCGCCCTTTTTCTTCGATCAGTTGGTGTGCAGTCAAGCGTTGAATCGCGCCAGAAACTTGAACACCACGAATCAACTCGACCTCACTTCTAGTGATCGGTTGTTTATATGCAATGATTGCTAGTGTTTCGACTGCCGCTTGTGACAAGGTATTCGATGTCCCTTGCGCGTATCTTTTGACGATCGGCGCTAACTCCTTTTTGGTAGTCAGCACGAGTTGTTTTTCTGTTTCAAAAAGATGTAACGCTGTGTTGTCATTTGCTTCATAACTAGCTGCCAACTCTGCCACTAAAGCAGTCGTTTCTTCTCGTGTATAGGTCAGTAAGGCACTCAATTCTTCGATTGTCGTTCCTTCTTCTCCTACTATAAATAAGATTGCTTCAAGTTCACTTAATTTCGTCATGTTGTGTATCTCCTACTGCTGGATAAAGCATGATTGATTCATAATTTTTTTCTTGCTGAGCCACGATCTGTCCATTTTTCATCAATTCGAGGATCGCCAAAAATGTTGTGACGACTTCGTTTCTAGAAGGCGTTTCAAAAAAAGATTCGAACAAACAGCCATTTTTTTGAGAGACGATGCGCTGTTGGATAAATGTCATTCGTTCTTCGATTGTCGCATCATCAGGTGCGATCGTTTTTTCTTCTTTTTGAGCAAATTTCTTTCGTTCTAAAATTTTCTGCATAGCTTGAAATAAATCGATTTTTTTCACTTGTCCACGCTTCAATGGTTTTTCTTGCCCCAATAACTCATCGATTGCAGAAGGTTCTTTTGTGAAATACAAACTACGTTCTTCTGCCTTTTCAGTAAGCTTCTCTGCTGCATACTTGAATTTGCGGTATTCTAACAGCTGATTGACTAATTCGTCACGAGGATCTTCTTCCCAAAATTCTTCTTCGTCATTGCTTACTTCTTGGATAGGCAATAATGTCTTACTTTTGATTGCCATCAGTGTTGCTGCCATGACAAGGTACTCTCCTGCCACAGCTAACTCAAGCGTCTTCATCGTATGGATATAGTTCATGTATTGTTCCGTGATAGTGGCGATCGGGATATCGTAAATATCGATCGACATATCTTGGATCAGATGAAGGAGTAAATCTAATGGACCTTCAAAGACATCTAATTTGATATTGATTTCTGACACATCATTCACTCTTCCTTATTTTCATTGATCCATCTACTTAAATAAGCTTCTGTGATATCCGTTGGATGGATCAACACATCGGGGTATTTTGCTTGCAATTCATTCAACATTTGAAACCCGATATTCTCCCCCCGGTAGGAAGGATTCAACGAAATATCGTGAATCGTCATCTGATCTTTATCATTCCAATGCACACCAATGATTCCTTGGATATTTGTAGAATCTTCTGGCGTATAGAAAAAAAGTTCATAATCCTCAGCAGATTCATAGGTATCGATCTCTTTTAGTAAACTTGATTCTGCATTTAACTTTTTATGAAAGCTCAATAGTCCCATCGCGATTTTTCGGTTTTCTTTTCGATAATGTGTTAACATTTTCTCACCATCCTATAAACTAAGCCCTTGGGAAATGCTGCTTGTAGACATCTGTCATTCTTTTTTTCGTGATATGTGTATAGATCTGTGTCGTTGAAATATCTGCATGACCTAATAGTTCTTGAACGGTACGTAAATCCGCCCCATTCTCTAGTAAATGTGTCGCAAAACTATGCCTCAATGTATGAGGGGTCACGTCTTTGTAGATCCCTGCTTCTCGAACAAGTTGTTTTAAATTTTTCCATATTCCTTGTCGAGAGAGACTTGAACCATGATGATTCAAAAAAACGTGGTTTTCAGATGGATTTTTGACTAGTAAAGGACGAACCTCATCCAAATAACGTTCTAACCATTGGATCGCATAATCGCCTAAAGGAATGATTCGTTCTTTATCTCCTTTACCTAAGGTTTGAACCAGCCCTAAAGACAAGTGCAAATCGCCTAACTTCAGTCCGACTAACTCACTCACACGCATCCCTGTTGCATACATGACTTCTAAAATAGCGCGATCTCTGATCCCTAAACTTTTCGATGTATCAGGTGTTTCGATCAGCCGTTCTACTTCCTTTAAAGACAATGTACTTGGCAACTTTTGGGCTTTCTTCGGTGTCTCGATGTGTTGCATTGGATCTTGTTCTGTATACCGTTCTTGTCGCAAAAATTGATGGAATTTTCTTAAACTTGTAATCATACGTGTAATCGTTGCAGAAGCCTTATTTTCCGCATGCAACGTTTCTAAATATTGGATGACGACAAATCGATCAATTGTTTGCCAAGAGGTTATCTCGTGTTCTTTTAGATAGTGCAAGTATTGATTCAAGTCTCGTTCATAACTTTTTCGAGTATTGAACGATAATCCACGCTCGATACTTAAATAGCGAAGATATTCATTGATTTCTTCTTCCATCCTTCTCACCTCATGCTTCTTTATCATATCAGATAGCCTTTGGTTTCGGTAGTCTATTTTTCAGTAGACACTTCAAAGAAAAAGCCGTCTATCAATTCAGACGGTCTTTCTTTCTTTTTTCTTATTATAGCATTCTTGGCAGATACCATGAAAGGTCAAACGATGATCTTTGACAAAAAAGTGGTAACGCTGTTCGATCACTTGTTCAACTTCACTTAGCAGATCTTCTTCGACTTCCTCGATCGTTCCACAATCTAAGCACAGGAGATGATGATGAAAATGTTTGGCTCCTTCTTTTCGCAGATCATACCGAGCCACACCATCATTGAAGCTAACTTTGTCGATGACTTTTAGATCCGTTAGAATCTCCAACGTCCGATAAACGGTGGCCAAACCAATCTCTGAGTTTTTCTTTTTGACTAGAAAGAAAACTTCTTCTGCTGACAAGTGTTCTTTTTCGTTCTCTAAGAGGACGAGCAAGGTTGCTTCTCGTTGTGGGGTCAGTTTAAACCCAGATTCATGTAGCTGTTGTTTTGTTTTTTTCATTACTGACATTGTATTCATGCCCATTTTCTCAACCCCAACAATTTATAATGATTATAATTAAGATATCTAATCAACCGTTCTAGATTAAAATTATTATAAGCTAGACGAGAAAAACATGCAAGTCATTCTCAATTAGATTTTTTCGCTAGTTTCGTCACGCCATCCTCTTGTTTGATCAATCCTTGTTTCAATAAATTACCAATTGCTCGCTTAAATGCCCCTTTACTGATCCCAAAGGCACGCATGATCTCATCTGGATCTGATTTGTCAGTGAATGCGATTTGTTGATCTGCTGAACGTTCTAAAATCGTTAAGATCATTTGTGCATCATCAGAAATCGCTTCGTGTGCACGTGGTTTCAAAGAGATATTCAACACACCATCAGGTCTAGCCCCAACTACGCGTCCTTCTAATTTTTCACCTAAACGTGGTTCGCGGTAACGTTCTGAAGGATGGATGAACCCAATATAAAAATCATCCGTCAGCAGATACGTGCCAGTCAGCTTCAAACGATAAGCGATTCCTGAGATGTTTTTATTTTTCAATTCTTCTGAACCATGCTTACTTAGTGATTTGAAGATTCTTTCTTCTGCTAGGCTTCCCCAAATGCGATCTTTCGCGTCAACGCGCAAAGCGATCATCAACTGATCCCCTTTTTTGGGCCACAACTCAGTCATTGTAGGTAACTCATCCACTGAAACAACAAAATCTTTATCCGGTAAACCAATATCAACAAAGACACCTAGATCTTTTCTTGAAGAAGTGACTGTTCCAAAAGCATAATGACCAATGCGACTCTTCGGGATCAACGTTGTAAAACGATTCTCTTGTTTTTGATTCTGATAACCAAACCCTTCGACTGCTTCGCCGATCGTATGCTCTCCCTCCTCTTTGCTCAAACGGAAAGTTTGTCCATTTTTTTGGACAAAATAATTTTTTTCATTTTCGTCAATCACCATTGCGGTAAAGACATTTGCTAATAATTCGTTCATCTTTTTCTCCTTTTCTAAAAGGCCTTTGTATTCCAACATTTCTTTGCTATCATAACATAACGCCATGTTTATAGATAGAGATTCTCCATAAAAGCTTAAGCCGTCAGTGTTCGACTGAAATAGGCCATAAAACCCGAAAATATCCTCATATTTTTGGATTCTAAGGCCTATTTTTGACGCTATGATAGAAAGAAAAATTGCTTCTGGACCATTGTTGTTTTGCTTTGTAGGAATAGCAAATCAGGCTGATAGAACTATACTCTAGCTAACTACCACTGATCTAGTTACTACCGTTCCCACCAAACCAACCAGTTTTACAATTGATTGTGACAATATAAAATGGTAGAGCACTTTCACCGATACCATTCATCAAAGATGATTTAGTAGAAGTCGCATAAAGGTTGTAGTATCCTTCACCGTTTTCGATGCGAGCTTTCTCTAATCGATAGCCGCCCTCTACGATGTATCCTCGTGCAATACTTGTTGCGATCACACTTTCTTTAACTCCTGGTGCCCAATTCCAAGCAGGATTAGAAGCATCTGCGACATCACTAGCTCTTGTTTCCATGATTGGACGGTTTGCGGAGTTAGTCGCTGGCGTTGTTTGTGTCGCCTCAGTTTGTTGAGCAGCTGCCTCAGCTTGTGCTTGTGCTTCAGCCTGCACCTGCGCTTGTTTCGCTTCTTCGGCTTTCTTCGCTTCTTCAGCTTTCTTTGCTTCTTCGGCTTTCTTCGCTTCTTCTTTTTTCGTCAAAGCTTCATCGACTTTGTCCAATTCGGTCACAAGTGCTTTGACTAATTCTGTATTTTTTACTTTCGCCACTTCTGCTTTTGCTGTGTCGTACTGCTCTTTCGTTGCTGAATCTTTTACTTGACCATCTGCATAGATCACAGCAGTTTTTTCTTTTGCTGTTTGAAGTTGTTGATACTGTTTAGTTGCTTCATCTGTCGCTTTGTCGATCAATTGACCAAATGCTGTATCTTCTGTTTCAAAACTTTGGATCGCTTGGTCAGCTTTCAATTTGGGTTCTGCGATCAGTTGATCATCTGCGATAACTGGTGTAACAAACCATTCATTGACCGTTTGGATCTGTTTGATCTTTGATTGGATATCTTCAAAGGTTTTTTCCAGATCTGCATACCCTTTTTCATCTTTGACCTCATTCAATGATGCCCTTAATTTTGAAACGTCTTGATTGATCATACTTGTACGAATGAACTGTTCATCATCATCTGAATAAAACGCAGCTAAATCTGATTGTAAATCAGCCATTTTATCTTGTTTACGTTGGGTTTCGGCAGCGATTTCTGCTTGAACTTTTTGCTGATGATCATAATACATCCAACCCCCTGCACCAAGTAAAAGCACTGCCGCACTCGTCAGGTATAATCTTTTGTTGGATTTCTTTGATCCTCGATCATTTGGCAATTCTTCTTTTTTGATGGACGCATTGCTTGTTTCTTGTTCCTCAACCTTTGTCTGTTCCGGCTGTGTTTCCACCAGTTCAGTTGTTTCAGGAGCTTCTTTTGGTTGCGGTGCATCTGTTGAAGCAGCTTTCGTACTCTCAACCTTAGAACTTTCCTCTTCGATCGGTTCAGTCGGCTCTACAGGTTCTTCCGTAGAAACTGGGGCAGTTTCTTCTATATTTGTAATTACGTCTACTTGTTCTTCTGTACTTGTTGAAGAATCTTCGACCACAGTATCTTCAATGATCGTTTCTTCTGTTGGTTCTTCCACTGGTGGCTCTTTTATTGCATCCTCTTGAGATTTTTCAGGAGAAACTTGCTCCGTTGTATTTCCCGACAAGCGAATGTCGACTGAATCCTCACCCGTTGCTGCCGCCGTTTCGATCATTCGAAGCAACTCTTTTGCGTGTTCTTCAGTCGTATCTTCACGATGCGCCTTGATGTAAGCAGCTAGAATGGAATTTTCTTCTTCATTGTTTACTGCTTCTTTTAATTCAGCTACTCGTTTTTTCTGCTGCGCTTTTTCTCTTTGCTCAGAGGTAGCAGAGTGGTCTGTCTCTGTTTTTTCTTTGCCAAGATTGGTATTTTCTTTTTTATCTACTTGATCATCCTTTGACTCAGTGCTCGTGTCACTTGAGTCAAACAACTCCATGACAGACTCCAACGGTAGATCTTTTAGTTCTGACCACTCGATTGGATCATTTACGATACTGTCTGGATAAACTTCCTCAGCTGTTTCGTCTAACGATTGATTTCCATCTGTTTGGGGTAATTGTGTCAGTTCATCTTGTTGTGGTTCAAAGTCACATTCTGGACATTTTGATTGATCTTTGATTTTTTCTGATCCACATTTTGGACATTTTTTTATCACTTAGCGATCGGCTCCTTTACTAGGTTTTCGCTACCATTAAATCTACCATAATCTAATCCACACGCCAATAGGATATCCTAAGGATTTTATAAAAAAACAAATAAGTCTTTCAGTAAAAAATAAATAACGACCGTAATGAGCTACTTTGTTTAAACGGACCTTTGTTGAAAGTTAGTCGAATTGTTTGATAAAAAACAAACCCTCAATAGCTGGAGAGATCTCCTACTTTGAGGGTTTTCTATCATTCAAGAAAAATGATCTGTTTTTTTGTTTAAAAAATTATTTCTTGATTATTCCAAGAAATCTTTCAATTGTTTTGAGCGTGATGGGTGGCGAAGTTTTCTTAATGCTTTTGCTTCGATTTGTCGAATACGTTCACGAGTCACGCCGAAGACTTTACCTACTTCTTCCAACGTACGTGTACGGCCATCATCTAAGCCAAAACGCAAACGTAAGACGTTTTCTTCACGATCTGTCAAAGTATCTAAGACATCTTCTAATTGTTCTTTCAATAATTCATACGCTGCATGTTCCGCAGGACTAGTTGCTTCTTGGTCCTCGATAAAATCACCTAAATGTGAATCATCTTCTTCACCGATTGGTGTTTCTAATGAGACAGGTTCTTGAGCGATTTTTAAGATTTCGCGTACTTTTTCTGTAGGAAGATCCATTTCAGCACCGATTTCTTCAGGCGTTGGTTCTCTTCCTAAGTCTTGTAGTAATTGACGTTGGATACGGATCAATTTATTGATGGTTTCCACCATATGCACTGGAATACGAATCGTGCGGGCTTGGTCAGCAATCGCACGTGTGATCGCTTGACGGATCCACCAAGTTGCGTAGGTAGAAAATTTGAACCCTTTACGGTAGTCAAATTTTTCAACAGCTTTCATCAATCCCATATTTCCTTCTTGGATCAAATCTAAAAATTGCATCCCACGACCCACATATCTTTTGGCAATACTTACAACTAAACGAAGGTTAGCTTCAGCTAAGCGTTGTTTCGCTTCCTGGTCACCTTCTTCGATCTTCAATGCTAATGCTACTTCTTCTTCTGCAGTTAAAAGGGAGACGCGGCCAATTTCTTTGAGGTACATCCGAACAGGATCATTGATTTTGACGCCTGTCGGTGCAGAAAGATCTTCTGTTTTCGCTTGTTCTGCTTTTTTCTCAGCACTTTTCAGACTATGGATCGATGGTTCACCATTTTCGTCAACGACGCTGATACCTGCGTCCTCTACTTTTTGGATCAACTTATCCATTTCATCTGCATTTAAAGTGAATGGTGTCGCAAGTTTATTTGATAGATCATCATAAATCACTTGCCCTTTTGGTTTATTTTCTTTAATGAACGCTGCCACTGCTGCTTCATATTTTTTAACATCTGTTCCATTTGCCATAAAAGAAGGCCCCCTTTAAGTAGCTATTCGGCTTGTTTTAACTGTTTCGTTAAATTGATGATCTCAATCGTCAATTCCAATTCTAACTGTTTGTTCCCAGTACGTCGTGCTTCTTGCTGCATTTGTTTTTTTGTTATGATTTCTTCAGCTAAGCCCGATTTACTGATCACTCTCAGTAAGTCTTGGATCTCACGTGGCGTACTTTCTTCAGCCATTCGCATATATTCGATCTCGACCACTATCCGCCTTAAATTTTCATCTTGCAAGAAGTCTAAAAACTCCGCAAGTTTGAATTCTCCATTTTGAGATACAAACGCATCAAATAAAAAATAGATTTCTGCATAAGTATCATGAATAAATTGAACGCCTTGTTCCTTGAGTAGATTACGCACAGCAAGTTCTTTGAACGCTCGATACAATAGCATTTGTTCTGCTTTTTCAACCTGAGATAGTGGGCGTTTTTGTCTGATCGTTCCAGATTTTACGGACACCTGCTCTGTCGTTGGTTGAGCTTGTTCTTGCTTGGTTGGTTGATTCTTTCGGCGCAGATCACGTATTTGTTTTTGCATCGTTTCTCGACTCAGCTGAAATTCTGCTGATAACTGCGTTAGATACATGTCTTGTTCGATTGGCGAAACAACTTTACTCAATTCACTTAGTACCGCTTCAAGATATTCAATTTTATCTTTTTCATTTTCCAGATTTTTTTCTTGCTTCAAATAACGCGATTTAAAAGCAAAAATGGTTTCTCGTCCGTGTAAAACTAATTCTTGAAAAGCCTCTTCCCCATACTTTCTCAAGTACTCATCTGGATCGAGTTTTTCTGGGATCGCTACGACAGATAATTGCATTCGACTATTTTGACGCAGTAGTTCGATGCCTCGGTTCGTAGCTTCTACACCCGCACGGTCACCATCATAACAAAACACTAATTCTTTTGTCAGTTTTTCCATCTGCTGGATCTGTTGAGTCGTCAGACTTGTTCCCATGGAGGCTAAACCAGTCTTGACACCCGCTTGCCATGCAGCGATAACATCCATAAATCCTTCGAATAGTAAGATTTCACCCGACTTGCGGATCTCACTACGTGCTTTGTCTAAGTTGAATAAGACTTGTCTTTTGTTGAATAGATCCGTTTCAGGACTGTTCAAATATTTTGGTTGATCTTTTGCATCGTGTTCACTAGCCAAGTAACGACCAGAAAACCCGATCGTCCGACCTTGACCATTACGAAGAGGAAACATGATCCGTTGATAAAAACGATCCGACATCCGTCCATCATCATGTGTCACAAACAAGCCGGACTGCTTGAATACTTCCTCAGAATAGTCTTCATTTTGGAACACTTGTTGTAAAAATGAGCGTTCATTTGGCGCAAAACCGATCTTGAATTCTTCGATCAACTCGGTGGTCAGACCACGTTCGAGTAAATAATTTAACGCTGGCTCACCTACTTTTGTGTGCAACAACATGTGATGATAAACTTCTACTGCTTTTTCATGAGCCGCGATCAATTTACCAGTAGCTGAATCTCCGGTTTGAGTAGTCAGCGTTTGTTGTCGCCACTGATCTTCGAGTTGGATCTGTTCTAAATCAGCGACCTTGACCACTGCTTCTGGAAAAGACAGACCTTCCAATTCTTGAAGAAACGTAAAGACATTCCCACCTTTTCCACAACCAAAGCAATGGAAAATCTGCTTATCTTCCGCAACCGAAAATGAAGGAGTACGTTCTTCATGGAAAGGGCAGAGACCTAAATAATTCTTCCCAGATTTTTTCAATTGGACGTATTGCCCAATCACCTCAACGATATTCGTTTGATTACGAATCGTCTCAATGGTCTCTTGAGGGATCCTTTGAGCCATATTCTCACCCCCTGCATTAGTTGATATCTCATACTCATCGACAAGACATTTCAGGAGAATAACCGGTAAAAAATCGCACTAACGAAAATCAGTGCGATTTTAAAGGACACAATTATACATGTTTCATTGTACCATATTCCTATACTTTTTCAAGTGATAGATACTGGATTATATGACATTTTCTTCCACTTGAGTATGATGAGTTTTATTTGCATTTACTTTATTCAATAATTTGTTTTGTATGCCTAATTTCCAATATCCTAAACGTAATAACACATTCAAAACCATAAAGCCAACAAAATATGGCCAAGTATTTCCTAACCCAAGATTGACTTCTAATATATGATGGAAAAGCATCGCAGCAACATAAATACCGACCACTGTGGTGACTGCTAAGAAAATCCGTAATAGATTGAATGGCAAGCAGGCTTTGATCACTGCCAGACAGCTGATCCCAATCAATAAATAATACATCAATGTCGTTGTTTCACCAGATGTCCAACCTTGGTTGTGACCGATCAGGTAAATCGCCACAGTATTGAAAGCAACAAGCAATGCATTAGGTAATGCATTGACTAGCGCAGTAGGCAGATAGCGATAATCGACTTTTCGTTTATCATTCTCAAATGATAAGAAGAAAGATGGATACCCTTCGATAGCAAGATCGATCAACGTGATCTGGATCGGAATAAATGGGAATCCGATAGCCGTCACTGCACATAAAATCGATAAGATAAATGAATAGATTGTCTTAATAAAGAAAATACCTGAAACTTTCGTTACATTATTCACGACTCGGCGTCCCTCAAACAATACCTCGGGCAATGTCGTAAAATCAGAATCTAACAAGACAAGATTAGCAATTTGTCGTGTCGCTCCGTCTCCTTCTGCCATCGCAATACTACAATCGGCTTCACGTAAAGCCAATACATCGTTTACGCCATCTCCAGTCATTGCAACTGTTCGTCCACTTGCTTTCAGTTCGTTGACTAAGAGTTTCTTTTGTTGTGGACTCACTCGCCCAAAAACTGTATATTGATGCGCCGCTTTTCTGACTTCTGCTTCTTCTGTCAAATCAGATAGATCAACATACGATTGATAGTTGGGCAAACCAGCACGTCGCGCAATATTTGACACCGTAAAAGGATTATCTCCAGAAATCACTTTCAAGTCTACTCCTTCTTCGTGTAGATAAGCTAAGGTTTCTTGCGCGTTTTTACGGATAGGATCATCGATTTCAAACAAAGCAATCGGTTCAACCCCTTGAGGATCGCCTGAAGACAACGTTTGATTGGGAGCAAGACCTAACATCAATACACGAAACCCGTTGGCCTGGGCTTCCACTAAACTTTCCGGCAACTGATCGTCTGCCACTAACCGTTCCGGAGCCCCGACATAGACTACACCTAGTTCAGGAAATTCCATTGCGCCCCATTTGCGGTCAGATGAAAAGGCTAATTTTTCTCCGACATCGTAACGATTAGAAATCTCGAAATACTCTCTCAACGCACGCATTGTGACATTGTTATCGCTACTTTCAGCTAAATATGTCCCCATAATGGTTGGAATCATTTTTTCATAGGTTTTATTTAAGGGTTCGACTCGTTGGATGCTCATTTTTCCTTCGGTGATCGTCCCTGTTTTATCAAGACATAATGTATCTACATGTGCCAATGTTTCGATAGAATACATATCTTGGACTAAGATTCGTTTCTTCGCTAGTTTAGTTACACCAGTCGTCAATGCGATACTGATCAATAACACTAATCCTTTTGGTAACATTCCCAGTAAGGCCGCCGCAGAAGCAACGACTGATAGTTGGATCGACGCATTTCGAATGAACAAAGCTTCCAAGAATAAGATGATCCCTAAAGGAATGATCACAAAACTTGTAAACTTAGATACTTTGCGGATCGATTCCACAAGTTCCGAATGAATTTCCTTGTGTGTTTTTGCTTCGTTGGTCAAGCGGACAGCATAATTATCTGCCCCAACACGGATAACTGTAGCAAAGACAGAGCCACTAGTCAGGTAACTACCAGAAAGTAATTCTGCTCCTGACTCTTTGACGATCAAATCAGATTCACCGGTCAGTAAAGCTTCATTTGCCTCTGCCCGACCACTGATCACTTGCAAGTCTGAAGGAATCTGTTCACCCGCACCGATTTTTACAAGATCGCCTAAAACTAGTTCTTTCGTTGCGATCATCTGTTCTTTCCCATCACGAATGACGGTTACTTCCGCCTGTGAGACGATTGATAATCGGCGCACAAGATTACGCGCATGGATTTCCTGATAGATCCCCATGGTGATATTTACAAAAATAATTGCTAAGTAAGCCATGTTTGAATAGGCTCCAACTAGTAATAAGCAGAGTCCTATTCCTAAGTTCAAAAAATTGAATAATGTTAAAATATTATCGCTGAAAATTTGTTTCGTACTTTTTGTAGCATCCTCTTGGTAATCGTTCTGTTGACCAGAGGCACGTCTTTGGCTCACTTCATTTTCTGTAAGTCCCTTTAATTCTTTCATTTCCATATCACGCCAACTTTCAAAAATAATCACTTCAATTAGTCTAGCTGTTTCTACGATTAAAAACAACTCGTTTTTTTAATTTTAAAAAAAGATAGAAAAATCAAAAAACAGCGGATCTGTTTTCTATTTTTCTATCTCACCATATACTTCACCTAGAAAAATCACAGAAGAGAATCGTTTCTTCGAACCATCTATCAAGAACTTGGCTGATTGAATACAACGATCACGTGACTTTTCTTCTTGTACTTCTTCTACTTATACTGCTCTTCTAAACGGCTCATCCACCAGCCTAGTGCAGCACCAGCAATGAATAACACTGGACATGCCAAGATACCTAAAATGCCAAGTCCACTATAATTTGTAGGAATGATCATGATCGTGGATGCAAAAACAATGCCTAGAATAAAATGGAATAATTTGCTATAAGCTTTTGAGAAAATAAAATCCATTACTTTGGAAAGACCTAGTACACACACGATTCCGCCGATTGCAATAGGAATGATCACTTCTAAACGCACTTCTTTAAATCCATCAGCCATCGCTTTATACAGTCCCATGTAAACTAAAAAATTCGATGGACTTAATCCAGGAACGATCATTCCGAGACCAATCAAACCGCCTGCCATCATCCAGGTATAGACATTTTGTTCTACTTGCCCATCAAATAAACGGGCACCATATAACAAGAAAAGATAACCTAAAATAAATGTCACAACCATAATAATGAGATCTGTATTGTTTCGGCCTTTTTTCCCTGACTCTTTCCATAAAGCGGGCACCGTTCCAGCAATACATCCCACAAAGAACCACAAAATCGTTGTTTCATAGGCCCCTAGTAAAAAACTGACTAAAAAAGACAGCAAGAATACGCCAGTGACACCACCTAAGCCGACTGGTAAAAAGAATAAGACGTTTTCTTTAAAGTTTCTAGTGATATGTGCTAAGAAAGAAATCAGCCGCTCATACATTCCAAATACTGCTGCTAAAGCTCCTCCGCTCACTCCCGGCAAGATAAATCCTGAGCCGATAAACATTCCTTTGAAAAATCTTAATCCCCAATCTTTCGTTGTATTCTCTCTTTTCTCCATTACTTTTTGATTTTCTTCCACTCGTCCAAGCACTCCTTCTTTCCATTCATTGTATTCATTATTCGTCTTGCTTTGATTTGCAGTTGGTTCGATCCAACAGGCTTAAAAAATATTTTCATACCATTCAAGAAACTGTTGGTTCATCTTCACTACATCTGCATAAAACATATTACCACCATTATGGTATAAATACCCACCATTATACAATAATGACTGGATTCGCCAATAGCGATAGGTTTTTTTGTTGTCATTGCCTAAAAGCGGACTCAACACATCCCTAGAATACTCTTCGGCTAAACGGACCGTGTTCTTCCCGCCTCTTTCGTTGACGTAAGCAATATAGTCTTTGCCAAAATTGTACGCTTGGATCGCTGTCGCCAGATCGCAACCTAATGCTTTCGCCTCAGCTATCATCTCTGAGAGGTATTTGACTCCTTGGTCAATACTTCCTTCTTGTGTCGTGATCGCCCCCATCTGTCCATAGGCACTTTCCGAACTTTGCATCAAATCGACACCATTTCCTCTTGATTCAGTAAGTATGATTGCCTTCACTAGATTCTCATGTTCTTGCATTTGATACTTTTCTAATGCTGACGAAATCTCTGGCTGATAATTTTCTACACGCTTGATCGATTGATATGTTCTACCGAATAAAAAAAGAATCGTTGCCAGAATCGTGAAGACAAATAGACCTACGATCATACGGAAGATTGATTTTCTTTTTTTCTTCATCCAAACCCACCTAGCTATTTGACATCTTTTTTTATCTTACTATTTCTTTTCATTCTTGGCTATTTTTTCTCTGTTTTTTCTTATTTAATTTAATAAAAAATGAATGTTTCATTTTCCCTTTCATCTTACGAAAATGATCGTTCGTTTTATAGAGTTTCGATTTCTAAAATAGATAAAGAGCGTTATAATTCAAAATAGTAGGTGATAAATGTGAAAAGAGAAAAGAAATTTGCAAAAATGGCAGATGGTACTGACATCTATTATGAAAAAAGTGGACATGGATTTCCCCTCTTGCTACTTCATGGAAATGACGGGAGCGGTGATTTCTTTTCAGAACAAGTGCCCGTTTTAGAACAATACTTTACGATCTATCTCATCGATAGTCGCGGGCATGGACAATCGACAAATCAAGCAGGAACATTGAATTTTCGTTTGATGGCAGATGATTTATTGACAGTCATGCTGCTGGAACAAATCTCACAAGCGAATATCTTGGGATTTAGTGATGGAGCCAATCTTGCCTTAGTTTTTTCAAGCAATTATCCAGATAGGGTCAATCGCTTGATTTTAAATTCGGGTAATACACGGTTGAATGGGGTTCTCTGGTCCTCACGACTACTCAGTGCTTTTCACTATTTCTTTGTTTGGTTGCGCGCACTGTTCCAGCCACATTTACGTCAGCATTTATTGGTCATCGATTTATTGCTTCATGATATTGGCCTCACGACAGAACATTTAGAAAAAATCAATTGCCCAACACTGATCATCGTCGGTAAAAAAGATGTCATCAAACTGAAACATTCGCTTTATTTAGCGAAAACGATCCCTAATGCTTCATTTGTTCTCGTCACAGGACAAGGACACCAATTAGCTCGCCAAAACCCAGAACGCTTCAATCAAGAAGTTTTAGACTTCTTGACAAAATAAATTTGAAAATAGTAGGTGATTTTTTGTTCAAGCCAATCATTCAGTGGTTCAAAAGCCACTTGAGACTTATCAAAACGATTTTTTTGATTTCTGTATTAGTGATTATTATTCGTGAATTGATGACAATCAGTACTTTGTTATCTGCGGACCAACTAGCTCAAACATTTTCCACGATCCCACTCTGGAAAATTGGTGTCATGTTTTTGATTGGGTTGATTTCTATTCTACCCATGATTGGATATGATTTGATTTTCAACAAGTTACTAAACCAAAAGCAAAAGCCATTATATTTATTTGAAACAAGTTGGATGATCAATACCATTAATAACATTGCTGGATTTGGTGGCTTTGTCAGTATCGGTTTACGATCCGAACTCTACGGTCAAAGAAAAGATAGCAAACAAGTCATGCAAGCTTTATCTAAAGTATTTTTATTTTTGATGGCGGGTTTATCTCTGTATAGTTTAGTCTCGTTTTTTATGGTCTTCTTTACTCCTGTCGCTCCGTTTCTTAAACAGTATTGGATTTGGTTGATTGCCGGTGGTTTGTATTTCCCCATCGTTTTTATCTTTACCACGATCAAAAAAGAAGGCTATGTTGGTGGTCTTTCAATTAAATCCCAAGGGCAATTGTTACTCGTTTCCTTATTGGAATGGACGGGTGTCTTAGGAACCTTTCTTGCAGTCGGCTATTTGATGGAGATCCCCATTGATCTATGGCAAACAATCCCTCTATTTATCGCTGCTTCAGTTATCGGGATCATCTCAATGATCCCAGGAGAAATCGGTAGTTTTGATGTGATGATGATCTTTGGTTTATCAGCTCTAGGTATCCCTAAAGAAACCGTTGTGATCTGGATCTTGCTTTATCGGATCTTCTATTACTTTATTCCATTTTTCATTGGATTAGTTTTCTTCTTTAAAAATGTCGGTGTATCGATCGACCAACGATACTCTGGTATTCCAAAGCAATTAGCGACCCAGATTGCCCGGAAGATCCTGGTGATCTTAATGTATTTTTCTGGCATCATGTTGGTTCTTTCAGCAACGATCCCGCAAGCATTTACTGAGTTTCGTTGGTTGCATCATATCAATCCTATAAAGATGCATTTTATTATGCAATTTCCAAGCATATTGTTAGGCTTCTTGTTTGTTATTATGGGACGAGGCATCGCAGCCAGAGTCAAGCGTGTCTACTGGCCAACCATTTTTTTGATCCTTGTTTCATTAATTTATGTTGGGCTGAATGATCTAAGCACTACTGGCATTATTTTCTTACTATTGCTATTAGGTATCGTGATCGCTTCACGCAATGAATTGTTCAGAGATCAATTTATCTACTCGTGGGAATGGTTGACGATCGATGGGTTGATCATAGGTGCATTGACCGTTTTATATATCGTGATCGGTGTTTATAATATGCCCACTTTCCCACATCGTAATCATCGGTTTATTTCATTTTTTCTATTTCCATCAGAAAAAATTTGGTTGTCTGGTTTTCTAGCAATTTTAGCAGTAGCCTTTATCATGATTTTATTTGTCCACTATCTCCAAGGTAAAAAAGCACAAGTTGGACAAGAGTTAGATGAAGCGGTCGCCACCACGATTTTAGAAACTTACGGCGGTAATTCAGATAGTCAACTGATTTTTTTGAAAGATAAACGGATGTTTACCTATGAAAAAGACGGGGAAGCAACCGTCTTGTTACAATTTGCTAGTTATAACAATAAGTGTGTGGTGATGGGCGATCCCTCAGGCAAAAAAGAAGATTTTCCAGAAGCGATCGAAGCCTTTATCGCAGAAACAGATCGCTTATGCTACTTGCCAGTCTTTTATGAAACGAGCGAAGAACTGGTTATGATCCTTCATGAATTTGGCTATGATTTTATCAAAATGGGCGAAGAAGGCCATGTTTCGTTAGCCAACTTCACGACTTCTGGGAAAAAAATGAAAGGCACACGTGCGATACTGAATCGCATCGAACGAGAAGGATTCACGTTTGAGGTACTTCAGCCCCCATATTCATCCCAACAAATGGCTAAGCTTAAAACCATTTCTGATCGTTGGCTAGGCAGTCGCAAAGAAAAAGGCTTCTCATTAGGTTTCTTCTCAGAAGACTATTTACAGCGAGCACCGATTGCAGTCGTCAAAAACGATCAAGATGAGTTGGTCGCTTTCGCCTCGATCATGCCGACTTATACGAATGATAAGATCGGAACGATTGATTTGATGCGCTATGATCCAGATACTGCCCCTTCCGGCAGCATGGACTATTTATTCATCCATCTTTTTGAATATATGAAGGAGGAAAATATCCGATGGTTCAATTTGGGTATGGCTCCTTTGTCTAATGTTGGGACTTCAAGGAAAAGTTTCATTCAAGAACGGATTGCTTATCTAGTCTATGAATTTGGCTCACATTTCTATTCTTTTCAAGGGTTGAGAGAATACAAAGATAAATATGCCACCAACTGGAAATCTCGCTATACACTTTATTCAAGAGATAGTTGGATCGCTTATGTAATGATCACGTTATTGATCATTGACAATGCGCCCGTTGATCAAAAAGCAAAACCTTTGAATGGCTTAAAAAAATGGTTCCGTAAATAAAAAAACGCCTGATTTTGCTGTTTTAGTCAAAATCAGGCGTACTTTGTTTATTCATAAAACATTTTTTTCTTCTGTTATAAATCATCAATCGTATATTCAGAGTAACCTTCATAAAAATAACTCACATCGATCCCTTTCATATACAGTTCACGATCGGAAATCTTATCTGTCAACGCGTTAGAAATCAAATAGCTGATTTCTAAGTCATTGATCGGACTACGTTCCATTGCAGATAAATAATCCGACTTGTCAATTAGATTTCAGTCAACCACTTTCTGTATCTCCGATTTCAAAAATGAGATCTAACCAAATTCTAGTACTCCTACCGTTCTCTTCACGAAAAGGATGAGCGATGTTCATCTCTACATATTTTTTGATGATTTCTTCAAAAGTAGACTGTGGCATTTGGTCAATATGTTTTAGAGAATACTCTAAATACATGACCGGCGCAAACCGAAAATTTCCCTTTGCACTATTTACTGAGCGAATTTCCCCAATAAAATCATCGATTTCAGAAAACAGATAGTCATGGATTTCGCTCAACCCTTTGAACGTTCAAATTTCTAATTCATCTATTCTTCCAGAATCATATAATTTTTTTGCTTTTTGCTTACTGATTTTTTCTTCCGCTTTTGCCAACTCAACTTGACTGGTCAAGCCTAATTTATTTTCTAAAATCATTAAATGTCTCCCTTAACTTTTTGTCATAGTTTTTAGAAACACAGATAAATCTATTATAACAAATTTATAGGAATGACAAAAAACAAGGAAAAGCTATGGAAATAAGCAATAAAGATACTAGTCGTATTGCACCTACTAAATTCTCATAAAATGTTGTTCGAAGATTCCCCCCACAAAAAAAAAGCGAGAAACCCAAAAATTCAAAGAAATTTTCGAGTTTGCTCGCTTTTTTATCGGTGATTAACACTTCTATTACAACCATTGGACAAGATATTCAAGTAAATACCTTGTCCACAGGTTTTATATTTTTTTTATATAAATACTTACGCTTCGATTTCTGTTACCATTCCTGAACCGACAGTTCGACCACCTTCACGAATAGAGAAAGTCGTTCCTTGTTCGATTGCCACTGGATGGATCAATTCTACCTCGATGGTTACGTTGTCACCAGGCATAACCATTTCTGTTCCTTCTGGCAACACGATCGTACCTGTTACGTCTGTTGTGCGGAAATAAAATTGTGGGCGGTAGTTATTGAAGAACGGTGTATGACGTCCGCCTTCTTCTTTCGTCAATACATAAACTTCCGCTTTGAATTTTGTATGTGGTGTGATTGAACCAGGTTTCGCAATTACTTGACCACGTTCAATATCTTCTCTTTGAATACCACGTAACAAGATTCCGACGTTATCTCCAGCTTCGCCATAATCTAACGTTTTACGGAACATCTCTACCCCTGTCACAACCGCTTTTTTCGTTTCAGGTTTGATTCCGATGATCTCGATTTCATCACCGACACGAACAGCTCCACGGTCGATCCGACCAGATGCTACCGTTCCGCGACCAGTGATTGAGAAAACATCTTCAACTGGTAAAAGCAATGGTTTGTCGGTATCACGTTCTGGTGTTGGGATATAGTCATCCACTGTTTCCATCAATTCATTGATCGCAGCTTCTGCTTCTGGGTCACCTTGCAATGCTTTCAATGCAGAGCCTTTGATGACAGGTGTGTCATCACCTGGGAAACCATATTCATTCAGTAATTCACGAACTTCCATTTCTACAAGATCGATCAATTCTTCATCATCGACCAAATCAACTTTATTCAAAAATACAATCAAATATTTTACACCAACTTGACGTGACAAAAGGATATGCTCGCGAGTTTGAGGCATTGGTCCGTCTGTCGCAGAAACAACTAAGATCGCACCATCCATTTGAGCGGCACCTGTGATCATGTTCTTCACATAATCCGCATGTCCTGGTGCATCGATATGTGCATAGTGACGTTTATCAGTTTCATATTCTACGTGTGCTGTGTTGATGGTGATCCCACGTTCACGTTCTTCTGGAGCTGCATCAATGCTTGCATAATCTTGAGGATTTGCTAAGCCTTTTTTCCCTAATACTGTCGTGATTGCAGCAGTCAATGTGGTCTTCCCATGGTCAACGTGCCCAATGGTTCCGATGTTTACGTGTGGTTTACTTCTATCAAAATGTTCTTTTGCCATAATTAACAAACCTCCTAAATAGTCTTATGCACTGAATGATTTCAGCTCATCGTCCATAACAGTTTTTTCAGTATAAACTCAAAAAAATCATCTACACTTACTTTTTGTAAGCTATGAACAAACCCTATTATACGTCAAAATTGGTCAAAGTCAATTAAAGTGTTTCGATACACTATTTCAATAAAAAGTGAGTGGGACATTAGTCTTCACGCATATTCTAAAAGGGAATATACAGCGGGGACAGAAGTAAACTCTTCGGAAATAAGACGGCAGCCACAAAAATTTGAAGAACAATGTACGTAGCTGTCGTCTTATTTCTCGAGTCTAAATACTTCTGTGCCGACCTCTGTCATAACGCTATTGTTATTATTGACAGCGTTCGTTTTCTATTAGTAATAGTCATACTCTCAACTTTGTAAAGTATCGGTTTCCATATCGAATTCTAATTGTTTTGCTGCATTCAACTGATCACTGTAGTAACTTGCAAGTTCTTCTGCAGAAGCTTGTGTCAAATTGTTAAATGAGAAAGTCGCATATCTCCCATGATTTTCTTTACATATCGAATTGATTCTAAGTCCAGTTTTCTCATCCATAAATAAATAAGCTTTCCCAGGTGTAAAAATGGGAGTAACTATTTTTTTGGAACGAAGTCTAAATCCGTTATAACTCATTTGATACATCTCAAATGATTGGGATAGATAACTTAGTTGTTTCTTTGTTACAATGCTCAATGCTTCACTGTCGCTTTCAATTGTTCGATTTTTACCAATCAAAATCGCATAGAATAATCCATAGAGGTTATACACTGACCATAGAAGTGTCACAATATAGCCTGTTTCATATCCTTCTCCTCGATAAAGTCGGTACAATGCAACGATAGAGGCGAAAGCGATCCAACCAAATAGTAACATGTGAGGAAAAACTGTTCGCCAATCAAATGATTGACTGTCAACAAGTTCCTTTTTTGTCACTTTGAATTTTTTTCCGAATGAAAGAACTCTTTGATCAATGCTCTAGTATGGATTGGCGCGACAAAACAATCATAGATATGCGAAGTAGTAAGATTCCTGATTTTAGGAACATACAACCGAAATGAAAGAGAAATCATGACAAACGGTGGTAAAAAGAACAATAATAACTGATTGTTGTTACTTCGAACAATAAATATATCAAAGACCATAAAAAGAGTTGGTGCTAATAAAAAAATGATTTTTTGAAATGAAGTAAACCAGTACAAATAAGAATTATAGTAACACAATTTTTGCATACGAGATAACCCTTTAAATTTACGTGGTTTAAAATGGTCAAATATTTGCTTTGTACCTTGGGCCCAACGTGTCCGTTGAGAGGACAGCTCTCGAGCTGTATAAGGCGTGATTCCCAAAGCATAAGCTTTATTTATGAAAATCGTTTCATAACCAGCATTTTGCAATAACATCCCTGTTGCCATATCTTCAGTAACGCTTTTTGTTGGGACGCCACCTATCTCCTCTAAAGCACTGCGTCGAATGATAGCGTTGGTCCCGATATGGATCAACGCATTTTCACGTGAAAGAGCTGGTTCTAAAAAACGCATAAATAATTCCTGTTCATTGTAAAATGATTTTCTCAATAATTGGAAGGGATCTTTATTATAAAAAGTTTGAGGATATTGAATTAACGCAACCTTTGGATTTCTAAAATAATCGATAGCCTCGTAAATAATATTTTTCTTAACGATGAAATCAGCATCTAAAAGCAAAATCAAGTCGCTACTTGTTTGTGAAAGTGCATAGTTGATATTTCCTGCCTTTGCGTTCTCGTTACCTTCTCTTGTCAGATAACCAATATGGTATTTTTCTGCAAGTTCTTTCAATTCCTCACGATGACCATCATCACAAATATATATTTTCTTATTTGGATAACGTAACGCTTTGACAGCCAAAGCAGTCGCAATCACTAATTTATTATCCTCATCATACGTACATATAAACGCTGCTACACTTGGTTGAAATGGTTCCTCATCGTAATGAACTCTCATGGACTCTTTCGACAGCTTATTAGAAAACAAGTAAATAAAAAAACCATACACAAATAAACCAATAAATTCTGCCACATATAAAATAAGACCGAAAGTTAATGATATCACGCCATCATTTGGGATCGTGTAGAAAAGACGCCAGATCAAGTATACAACCAAAAATGCTAAAGTTAATTTGGAAAAGAATGGTTTTATCTTATTGTTTCTTTTTGCTAACACATAAAGTCCAAAAATTATGCCAAACAAACCAACTAAATAATACAGTTCCATTTTAATACCACCTTTCATAACATTATTATATAATTCGTGTTTTTTAAGCAAAGCAACTAGCTCTCCTAAAATTCGATTATCGTAAGCTCAACTTTGAAAAATGTTCTCACAGAAAACTTAAGTATTTTATACATAAAACGGCGAATATGCCATTATTATATATAAATACGATAAATTTTGGACTTTCGATAGACGAATAATAGATTTTGTTGAATAATAGTATCCGAGGTGAAAAAAATGATAAAAAAATTGATAGCATTATTGATTGTATTGGGAATTTTCCTAGGAGGAAGCTTTATCGCTTATGATTATTTCTATGGCGGTGAAACTTATTATACAAAAATCACCACTAATGGAGAAAAAGAAGTTGACTCAGCAGACAATGACATGGACGTTTCTATTTATGTATACGACCAAAATGCTTACAACGCACAAGGAGAAGAAAAAGCAGTCACTTTACGTGAAGCGAGAGAACGTCCTTTAAAAATGGATGCTTATTTAAAACTAAAAGTCAATTCACGTAAAGGCGTCATCAGTTGGGAAGAAGTAACAACTTCTCAAGTGCCGGACAAAGCGTTAGATCAATTAGATCAATGAACCAGTTTACAATAAACAACACAAAAAAGGCAGTCAACACCCACAAGACTTGAAAAACGATCTTCGTGGATATTGACTGCTTTTTTACTATTCACTTTTATTTGGTTTCTTTGATTCATCTAAAAGAAACTATAGACGATTCAATACTTCATCCACATTTTTAATCATGACAGAGATCGTACCATCAGGATTATTGACAAATTCAATCAGATCCGGGTTACGATAAACGTCTACTGGTACAATCAATTCAATGCCATTTGATAAACGGAATTTTTGCTTTCCGAATTTTTTCTCTGAGATTTCTTGTACTTCTTTCACTGGTGGTGCTTCTGGAATAAAGCCTTGTTCTTTGACTTCTTCTTGGAATGCTAACTTGGCAGTGATATTTTCTTTGAATACTTTCTCCGCGATCATTTCATGATCCAATCTACCTTTTTCTTCGATCGTATCATACACAGCTTCTTTTAAGTCCGCCATGATATCGAATTCTTCTGCTTCAAACTTCTTGCCTAGCTGCTTCGCCACTTTTTTTATCACTTTGACGTTGTCTTCCAAAGAAGGTGCCGGGACGCTCTCAATCACTTTTCCCGAAAAGTACCATTCTTTTTTACCAGAGAACTCATAGCGTTTTTCAATCAACTCATACGTCAGATCTGTCAGATTGACTGCTAAGGCTTCATCTGCTTTTTGAGATTTTGAGCCAAGGATCGCTCGGTTCAAAATCAAACGGTTGTCAATACCGGCTTCATCTGCTTCCACATAGTGAGTATAAGCATCACGATAATTCACTTTCAATAAAGCTAAATACATCACAGTGTCTACTTCATACAAGACAACGAAAACATCTGCACTAGGTGCTTCCTCACTTTCTGCATAGATGTCAAACCACCGTTGGACTAAACGCTCACTTTCTTCGACAAAATTTTCTTGACACTGTTTCAAGTTTTGAGAAAATAGGCTTTCTTCAGTGAGTTGCCCTGTTTTAGTTTGTGCAGAAGAGATTTTTTGGATCTTCTTTTGTAGAAAGTCCCTGACAAAATCTTTCGTAAGATCCAGTTCTTGTTGTGAAAATACAGGAGATCCTGTTTCTCGATCAATAATATGCAAGATTGCTTTTTTTAAATAGATATCCATCGTTTCATTCCTTTCTGCTCTAGTTTACGGAAAATCAAACAAAAATACCAGAGACAAAATGGAACGAACAAAAAAATATTTTATAACAAACAAAATACATTTCTTTTTTTAGAAAATAAGCTACACTTAAAGTGTACTAAAATCAAAGGAGCTGAAAGTATGAATTCACTAACATCTACTTACCGTTTATCAAATGGCTATGAAATCCCTGTTGTCGGTTTCGGTACTTGGCAAACCCCTGACGGAGACGTTGCTGTTTCCTCAGTTAAAGAAGCATTAGCTGCCGGTTATCGTCATATTGATACCGCTCAAGGGTACAAAAACGAAGAAAGTGTCGGACAAGCAATCAAAGAAAGTGTTGTTCCAAGAGAAGAGATTTTCTTAACGACTAAACTTTGGAACGAAAACCATAGCTACGATCTAGCAATGTCCTCTTTCGAAGAGTCCTTAAAAAAATTACAAACAGACTATGTGGATCTTTTCTTGATCCATTGGCCTAATCCAGTTTCTTTCCGCGAAAATTGGCAAGAAGCGAATGCCGAAACATGGCGTGCTTTTGAAGAGTTATACGAAGCTGGCAAAATCAAAGCGATCGGTGTCAGCAACTTCTTACCGCATCACTTAGATGAACTTGCAAAAACAGCAAAAATCATGCCAATGGTCAATCAAGTATTTCTTGCTCCAGGCGAATTGCAACCACCTGTTGTTGAGTACGCGAAAAAACATGATATGGTCCTTGAAGCATATAGCCCTCTTGGCACTGGTAAAATCTTCGACGTCACAGAAATGCAAGAGATTGCCAACACACACAATAAGAGCGTTGCCCAAGTAGCGCTACGTTGGTCATTACAACACGGTTTCTTACCATTACCAAAATCTGTTACACCAAGCAGAATCAAGGAGAACACTGAATTATTTGATTTTGAGCTATCAGAAGAAGAAATGAAGACGATCGACCAATTAGATGGTGTCGTTGGCAAAGCAAAAGATCCAGATACTACACAATTTTAAAGGTAAAGGATAGTGATATTCTATGAACCCCGTGGACCGCTTAGATCGTTTATCTGAAAAAGTGACTCAGACATTTGATCCAGATTTTATCTTTTTGATCCGTCCAGAAAAAATCCAGCATTTTCCTGCTCGAAACTGGTCAAGGGATGAAAAACTTGCGGAAATAAAAAAACGCTTGGATCATTCATTGATGACGATGCAATGGCAAGGACATGAGGTCATCTATTCACCTGAACTAGTCACCTTTGCCTTATTGCCAAAAAAATAACTAGATGAGGGAGCATTAGTCTGTGGACTTTTGCTCCCCTTTTTGAGAGATTGGAACAGAAGTATTTAACCTCGAGAAATAAGGCGATATCTACGAAATTGTTCATCAAATTTCTGTGGATGTCGCCTTATTTTTGAGAAGTTTACTGCTGTTTCCACCGTTTATTCAGTTTTAGCATATGTGAGAGGTCGATTATCCCACTCAATTTTGTTTTTCCATCGAAGTAATAAAAGTTTTTTCTTGATAAACCTTTTCATTTGCTCGTTTTTTTCTTATAATCGAAAGGGTATGAATGAAGGAGAGTATCTATGAAGAAAAAACAAAAACAAAAATTATTAAAACAATTCCGTCCTTCTTTAGATGGAATTCGCACACAATTATTCCGTTCATTGGAAGAAGAAAGTTTACGCCGTTATGGTCTGCCATTGCAAGTCATGCTTGATCCTAAAAACCGTCAAGTCTTAATCATTGGCTTAGCAGGACAAGCAAATGAAGATACACGCATCAATGTACCAATCGACGATAACTTTACTGCTGTCTTGAAACGTATTCGTTCTGGTGAAGCAACGATTTTTGAACGTTTCCGTGACAACCTATTGATTGAGATTGTTTCTTACTGGAATGATCAACGCATGAAAAAAGATCAACCAACGGCTCAACCTGTAGCGACACCAGTCACTAATGACGCGTCCGTAAAAGAAACACCAACAAAAGAAGTTGAAAAAGTTGAGACAACTTCTCAATCAGTCAGTAAAGAAGCAACAACTGACAAGAAAACAAGTGATGAAAAAGTTGAGACAGATTCTTTGACTTTCGATGATTTTGCAAAACAAGTAGCAGAATATCCGAAGTTCACTGCTGAAAAAACAGCAGATGCTGTAGTGATCAATGAAACAGTCAAAGACGACACACGAAAATTAGCAGAGATCTCTATGTCTGCTGTCAATGAATTTACGATCGAAAAAGCTTTAGAACGTAAATACAAAGTGAAATTAACATTAGTACCATTGATCGAACAATTTGCCACTACACCGATCAACGAAAGATAAAGGCAAGCAAATAGATTGCGTGATGATTTTTACCTAAAAAAGCAGCTGAAATGACGATCATCGTTCATTTCAACTGCTTTTTTTATCATTTATAAATGCAAAAAAGAGAATATCGATTGTTCCTATTGTTGTGCTGCGTTCTTCCCTGTTGTTTCTAATTGCTCTTGCACCAACTGCATCACTCTCATCCGTTCCTCATCGGGTATCTTCTCATAGTAGATCCCTGCTTCTCCCAAGATGCCATCACCAATATATTGTTCACCTTTCAACTGATGGTTCGTGATATTGGATAATGCCGAATGGTATTCATTCATCATTCCGAGCATTTCATCTAAGGACATATCCGTTGTCCCATTTTCACCGACTACCTCTAAAAGCTGGCGATAATTGAATAAACTTTTCACAGATAAGAACTCATTGACTAAAATATTGACGACTTCCCTTTGCCTTTTCTGTCGCCCATAGTCATCCTCAGGATCTTCTGCTCGCATGCGCGCATACTGTAATCCTTCCCAACCATTTAATTCTAGCGTTCCTTCTGGATAATGGATGTCTTCTGCTGTAAACTCAAACGCATTATTTACAGTGATTCCTCCCACAGCATCGATCAATGCTTCTAATCCATCCATATTCAACGATACATAGTGATGAATCGGTATATCAAGATATTGTTCAACCGTATCCACCATCATGTCGATACCACCGTAAGAATGAGCATGGTTGATTTTATCAACCAGTCCATCCATATTGGCAATTTCTACGAAAGAATCTCGAGGAATACTCGTGATCGTCGTTGTTTTCTTTTGATTATTCAATGTCACCAACATGATCGTATTTGCACGATAGTCCGTTTTTCTAATTGAATTATTGGCGATACCTAAAACTAAAATGCTGACTGGCGTATCCTTTTCCCGCTGAACGGTTTCTCTTTGTAACGGTTGTTGCATCGAAGTCACGGTCTGTCTGGCATCGTAGTAAAAGCGAACACCATACGCAACTGCAGAACCTACTAATAGGAAAAGAAATGCCATAATAGACAATAAAACTTTTTGTTTTCTAGTGAATATTCGTTTTTGTTGGTGCTTTTTTCTTACTGTTTTTTCAGTGATAAAAGAGAAAAACAGACTATAGCATAAGAAAACAACTGAAAAACTCAGTAAAAAACCTGCCAAGATATCGCTAGGATAATGTACTCTCAAATAAATTCTAGAACTAGCAATCAATAATGGATATAGAGCCCCCACCCATACTAGTTTATTTACCCTTTTCTCGCGATAAATAATGTACATGGTGATCAAAAATACTAAGAATAGCGTCATAGACAAAATCGAATGACCACTTGGAAAAGAGTAAGAAGATCTAGGAATCAATTGCTCCACATCAGGTCGTGTCCGCTGGATAGCTTGTTTCATCACGTAGCCAATCAAACTAACTGTCAAAACCATTAAGACTTGCCAAATGGCTAATTTGTGGTACTGTTTCCGCCAACTAAAAATTGCAAGCAACCCTGTGAAAAATAAAGTAGGAATAATCGTTGCTAGTTTTGCAAAATAACTAAAAAATGTTGTTAATACTGGGAATTCGATTAATCGCTCCTGTTGATAAATGGCTAAATCAAGTTGGTTCAATAAGGTGTTTTCTGTCATAACTAGTGTGGTCAAAGTCGTCAATAAGACGAGTGATACGAATGCTACCACCAATGTTCCTTTTGGCATCTGTTTCATAATAACTTCCCTTCTACTTCTCATTCATACTTTTTAAATCCTAAAATAATGCCTAAACCACAGCCAATAACCAAGAGGGAAGTTCCTCCTTGACTTAAAAATGGTAAAGGAATCCCTGTTAATGGGAGTAGACCGATCGCAGCTCCAATATTTTCAAACACTTGGAATAACAAACCAAATACGAAGACAATCGCAAAATACACATTTCCTTTATTATTTGTTTCGATTGCGCTATAAATGATTTGGTAAAAAAGATAAAAATATAAAAAGAGCACAGAAACGCTTCCTAAAAAGCCAAATGTTTCAGCAATCACTGTAAAGACCATATCTGATTCACGAACGGGCACATAGATAGGATTGATTGCTTCGGCCCTGCCACTAAACCCACCTGCTCCGATAGAAAGTAAACTTTGTGATTGTTGATAACCAATCGATTGGCTATATGCAAATGGATCAACCCATGCGCGTACTCGATCTAACTGATAAGTCTTAAAATTCAGACGATATAAAATCTGGTGTCCGTATTCAGTAAAAACTAAAGCAATCAAAATGGCCCCGAGAATAACTAGAATCGAGGTTATTGCCGTCATGATCTTCCAATGTACCCCAGCGATCATGAATAATGCCCCCAAGCATATGACAAAAACCAAACTTGTTCCAAAATCTTTTTGCATGTACATCAATAAAAAGGTCGGTAAACTAACCAGTAATATCTTTCCTACATAAAATAAATCAGTTTTAACGGTTCGTTGCTTCACCTTTTGCTCATAGATCAAGGTCAAATAAACAACCACTAAGATAAAGGTGAGTTTCACTAATTCAGAAGGTTGAAATGAAAAGCTGCCGATCCTAAGCCAACGTTTGGTGCCTGTGAGTTGAAACATCACCGGATCATAAAACTGATACAACAGGCCCATCACAAAAAGTGAAAAGCCATAAAGATAGGGAGAATATCTTAACAATACGACTGTTTTCACTCGTTGTGTTAGAAACAACAGCCCGACCGACATCAAACAAAACACGATTTGTCGAAGCACGACTCCTCGGACTGGAACTTGGTCATAAACAGCTGCCCCATATTGCACACTGACACTTAATAAATATAAAAGAAAGATTGGTAAAAATAATGCATAGTTGAATTCATTTATTTTAAATTTCATTTTGCTTACCTCGTGAGGACAGTTTCAGGCAAACACCCAAAAGCATGGATAAAATCAAATAGCTTGATCCTCCATAACTAATAAAAGGAAGCGGAATACCTGTCATTGGGATCATGCCACTGATACTTGCAATATTGATACTTGTCTGTAGCAATAACAACATCCCTGTTCCCAAATAAATCAACCCGATCTGCTGATTTGGTTCATTCGCACTCAAGACAAATAAGCGCAAAATAATCGAAAATAACATTGCTAGAATCAGTAAGCCTACGATCAGGCCTAACTCTTCTAAAATAATCGAAAAAATAAAATCAGTCTCGGCTACTGGTAAATAGCCCTTTTTGGTAATACTATTTCCCAGTCCTAATCCAAAAAGCCCACCGTTGTACATGGCATAATAAGATTGACTCATCTGAAATCCTTTTCCATAAGGATCTAAAAAAGGATTAAAAGCAATGCTCAAGCGATCATAAGTATGAGCAAAAATACTTGGTAATAGGTCATTTTGCCCTAGTAAATAAATAATGCCGCCAAGGAGCAAAAAGAGACTGAACAGTCCTGCAAAAAACAATAAAATATAGCGAACTGGTAATTGAACCGTCGTGATCATGATTGCAGCTAAGATGATCAACAAGATCGCACCAGCTACTTTTGGTTGGAATAAAATCAGCAGAGAACATAAAGCGATAATAAAAAAGGGTTTTTTTAATTCATTCAATGATTGCTTGGGTTTTCTAAAATAATAAGCTAAATAAAAAATCATACCGACATTGACAATTTCAGCAGGTTGAAATTGAAAACCTGCAATTGAGATCCATCGTTGCGCACCACTGATATTGACACCAATCCCAGGTACCTTTGTCAAGATCAGCCCCACGATACCGATCCCCATCATTATTTTTACGATTCGATGATTGAGTATAAATGCAGGTTTCACTCGGTAAATGAAAAAAATCATTGCCCAACTAAGTGCTACAAATACCATTTGTCGAACTAAAAGTTGATTTGTACTTTGATCGAATGACATCAAACGGAACGTACTCGCACTATAGATCATCAATAATCCTATTACACTGATCAACAGATATGGTACGAGCAAATACAAATCTATTTTTCTTATGTCTTTTACACCCATCCTATATTTCTCCTTTGTGTTACAGCGGAGATACGTCACTTACCCATCTTGAATAAAAAAAGCCAAACGAAAAAAACGATTGGCTTTTCAGTCTCATCGTGTGAGTTTTGACACTAAACAACGTAAAGATTTCTCTTAGCTATCTTATGAAGAGCCTTAATCCGACAATTCCTGTTTTACACATTGGCGTCTTTCGACGTTTCTGCGCAATAGCCTATGTTTGTTTAGGAGTCTCGCCTAACAAGTTATTCTATTTGAGGAAAAGTATACCTGTTAGATTATTTATTCACAAGAGAACCTCAAATAAGCTTAAAAAACTTTAGCTTTTTTTAATGTTATATAAATTATTTTTAAAATTTAATAATATATGTTCTATATTTTTTAGATCAGAGTATGTAAAAAAACGTAACAGAAAACCTTTAATCGACAAGGTCTGTTACGTTTTGTTTGATATTATACAACCTCACAAAAAAATGAAAATAGCATAAAAAGACGTGATGGCCTCTTATGAAAAAAATAAATTTCAGATTATAGATTCTTCATACTTAGCATAGGTATTTTTTTATGTGTTTTTAGAGGCACGTTATAATAATGAAAATTATTTGTCATTTTCCCTCAGCTACTACGCCCATTTCGCAAATTATTCCTAGTTTTTGCTCGCCTGGATAGCTTCTAAGGCAGCTAGTGCGCTTTGTTGGTTGATCGTTCCTGACTCCCTAAGCTTTGCGGCAACTCTCTCGATTTCGTCCCCTTTGGCACCAACTGTGATTGCCAATGCTCTCGCTTGTAAGGACATATGTCCTTTTTGGATACCGTCACTAACAAGTGCACGCAGTGCCGCCAGGTTTTGTGCTAAACCAACAGCTGCAATCACTTGTGCCAATTCTTGTGCAGAATCAATTGCTAACATATCTAAAGAAGCTTTCGCTTTCGGTAAAACTCGGGAAGCGCCCCCTACTGTCGCAACAGCTAAAGGAACCGTCAATTTCCCTACCAAATGATCTTCCTTGATTTGCCAGTCAGTCAACCCTTGGTAACTACCATTTCGAGCAGCATAGGCATGAATAGCCGCTGCGGCTGCTCGTGTATCATTTCCTGTGGCTAAGATGACCGCTTCGATACCATTCATGATTCCTTTGTTGTGGGTCGTTGCCCGATAAGGATCCAACTTTGCGTATTCACTCGCTTGACGAATCTTTTCAGCAATCAGTTGACCCGTTTCTTTGTCCTTTGCCAATCGCTCAAAAGGAATCATACAAGTCGCGATTGCTAAAGATTCCGTCGCCAGATTACTTAAGATACTGAACAAGATTTCTTGTTCAGGGAACCATTCTTTGATACGAACCGCAACTCCCTCCAAAATCGAGTTGATGATATTCGCACCCATCGCATCTTTGACATCCACTAAAAAATCAAGTGAAAGATAGGCATGCTCGCTCCCCATAAATTCTCGAGTAGAAATTTCTCGGACACCTCCACCACGCTTGACGATCGAAGGATAGCTTTCGTTTGCACAAGTGACCAATTCTGGTTTTCTTGCTTCAATGACTTCTTTGATTTTTCGATAATCACAACGACCAGTCAAGACGATCTGCCCACGCATCAATCGTTGGGGTATCTGAACGCTGATATCGCCACATATTTTTGCGCCATTGCTCGCTGCAGCAATTACAGAAGGTTCTTCCGTTGCCATAGGAATCCATTTTTTTTGACCGTTCACTTGAAAATTCAATGCGACACCTAATGGGATCTCTACTTGGCTGATTTGATTTTCAATCAAATGGTTGGCGATATCTTCTGTTAAAACAGATTCTTTAAAACCTGTTGCTTCTGCTTGGGAAATCACTTTTTCTTGAACTAATCGCTGTCTACGTTGTTCTGGCGTTAGTTCATAAAACTTTTTTTTTTCGTTATCACCAGTTTCTTGCAAATTAGCTTCCAAAAGAACAGCTAATCCAAGACCGCCACCAATACATAATGAAGCTACTCCGTATCGTTGGTGCTGCCTTCTTAACGCATAGCCTAAAGTAGTCAAGATACGAGCGCCACTAGCACCAATCGGATGGCCTAACGCAATCGCACCACCATAAATATTGACTTTCTCTGATGGGAGATTCAATTCACGATTCACAACGATCGATGACGCAGCAAACGCTTCGTTAATTTCAAATAGATCGATGTCGTCCAAGGAAAGCTCTGTTTTCTCCATCAAGGTATTGATTGCTTTGATTGGAGCTACCCCCATGATACTTGGATCGATCCCAACTTCAGAGACTCCTTTGATCGTAGCTAAATACGGTAAGCCATGAGCAATCGCATAGTCTTTAGACGCTAAGATCAGTACAGAGCCACCATCGTTCAAAGGTGAAGCATTTCCAGCAGTAACTGTGCCGTCCTCCGCAAAAACCGTCCGTAAGGTGCTTAATTTTTCTAATGTACTATTTCCTCGCACTGCTTCATCTGTTGCAAATACTTCTTCATTACGGGAAATTGGAATGATTTCTTCCTTGAAGACCCCTGACTCGCTGGCTTGTCCTGCTTTTAATTGTGAAGCCAGTGCATATTGATCTTGCTCTGCTCTCGTCACAGAAAATTGTTTTGCCACATTTTCTGCTGTCAGT
This sequence comes from Heliconius ismenius, assembly GCA_001485965.1. Taxonomy (NCBI): domain Eukaryota; kingdom Metazoa; phylum Arthropoda; class Insecta; order Lepidoptera; family Nymphalidae; genus Heliconius; species Heliconius ismenius. Next base: position 34,998 of record FAPP01002007.1, on the reverse strand, counting down.
CCCATATGAGTATTGGAAAATGCATCGGTTAATCCATCATTGACCATACTTGAGATTTCTTCGATTTTCTCGTTTTCTGGATCGCTCACTTGGATCATCGGCGCTCTAGTCATGCTTTCAACACCACCGGCTATGATCAGGTCCGCTTCGCCTAGTTGGATTTGTTGACGCGCAAGGATCACTGATTTCATCCCAGATCCACAAACTTCATTGATTGTCATTGCCGGAACACTAACGGGGATTCCGCTATTGATCGCAATTTGTCGTGCAACATTTTGCCCATTCCCTGCTTGAAGCACATTTCCAAAAATGACTTGATTGATTGCTTCTTTGTTTATCCCTGTTCGTTCAAGGATTTCTGTTGTAATGAATGTTCCCAACTCAACAGCAGAATAACTGCTTAAGCTACCACGATACTTTCCAATCGGTGTTCGTGCAGCATCTATAATAACGACTTCCTTCAAGTTAAGCCACCCGTTGCTAAAGCCTATAAATTTACTTATCCACGTATTATATAAAACGCGACAGATTTATAGGTGTTACAATCTTTTGCGCAAACGGATTCCCTCCTTATTTCTCATATATTTGCGAACAACGTCACGCTGTAACCGACGAGACATTCTTCAAAACGTTTGTCTATATCAAATGGATAGAACAATGTGAATGGTTTCGTAAAAATTAAAATACACTTCTTATTAAATTGTATAAAAGATGGACAGTTGATTATTTTCTAACTGTCAAGTATCTCCTACAAAAATATACCATTCTTTACCGGAAATACAAATATAACATACACCTTTTAAAAAAAGCGCTATATTTTTTTACAAATCCTTAAAAATTAGCTTTTTTGTATTTCTTTTAGCGATTTTGTGATACTTTAATAAAGTAAGTTTTTTATCATGAGTAAAGAGGTGTTGAAATGAAAATAGGGATTGATCGTCTTTCCTTTTTTATTCCTAATTTATTTTTAGATATGACTGAATTAGCAAACAGACGTGGAGATGATCCTGCCAAATACCATATCGGGATCGGTCAAGATCAGATGGCTGTCAATCAAGTTTATGAAGACATCGTCACGCTAGGAGCAAATGCAGCGAGTAAAATCGTCACAGAAGAAGATCGTGAGAAAATCGATATGGTCATTGTAGGTACCGAATCAGGCATCGACCAATCAAAGGCAAGTGCTGTGATCATCCATCATTTGTTAAAAGTTCAACCTTTTGCTCGTTCATTCGAAGTAAAAGAAGCTTGTTACGGGGGAACAGCAGCTTTGCACATGGCAAAAGAATATGTCAAAAATCATCCAGATCGTAAAGTCTTAGTGATTGCGAGCGATATTGCTCGCTACGGTTTAGCAAGTGGTGGTGAAGTGACTCAAGGTGTAGGTGCGGTCGCTATGATGATCACACAAAACCCTCGGATTCTTTCTCTTGAAGACCACAGCGTCTTTTTAACAGAAGATATTTATGACTTTTGGCGTCCAAATTATAGTCAATATCCTGTAGTAGATGGTCCTTTGTCCAACTCTACTTATATTGAGTCTTTCCAAAAAGTCTGGAATAGATATAAAGAAACAACAGGTCGAACACTTGCTGATTATGATGCGCTTACCTTCCATATTCCTTACACAAAAATGGGGAAAAAAGCGTTACAAAGTGTGATCGAAGAAACAGATGAGGCAACGCAAAAACGTTTGATGGCTCGTTATGAAGAAGGCATCACCTATAGTCGACGAATAGGAAATCTATACACTGGGTCCCTTTATTTGGGATTGATTTCTTTATTAGAAAACTCTCAAGCATTGAAATCGGGTGCCCGTATCGGATTATTCAGCTATGGTTCTGGTGCTGTGAGTGAATTTTTCACTGGATATTTAGAAGAAGGCTATCAAAACTTCTTATCCAAAGAAGACAATCAAGCGATGTTAGATAACCGTGAAGCATTGACGGTTGATCAATATGAAAAGATCTTCAATGAAACATTACCGGGAAATGGTGAAACAGCTGAATATCATTCAGATCTACCTTACTCGATCTATAAAGTTGAAAATGATATTCGTTTTTACAAAGAAAAATAATGAATGCAAAAAACTGACCTCGATCGTTGACTAATAGATAGTCAATAATCGATAGGTCAGTTTATTTGTACTCTGAATTGTCTCACTGTTTTTAAATAATTCTTGGAGAGCTGACTGGAAACGTGGATCATCTTGCATTTCTTCATAATAAGCCCGCAAAAATGAAGGCGTGACTTCTTCCTGTGAATCATAAGTGAATTCAGTTCTCTTATAAGAAAGGTGTTTCTTTGATAAATACGTCTCAAACCGATCCATAATAGTTGACGAGGTGTTAGGGTCAGATTCCTCGATCCCTAAATACCTTTCAAGGGGTACGAAGACACTATCTTCTGAGGAGACTACTCTTAGGATCAAACAAGCTCTCATCGCTTTCCCACGCAGTTTTTCCAATTGTTCACAAGAAACCAAGGCGGGATTTGCTGCCGAAAAAACAAGTTCATAGGTCTTCTCTTCTTGTAAAAAATTAGTAAAATCTTTCAAAATGAATTGACAGTTATTTAGCCCCAGTATTTGTGCTTCATGTTCAGCATATACAAGCATTTCTTCTGAAAAATCAATCAACTCATATTGTTCTATTTCTTTTGCTAACGGCAGATAACGCCCTGCACCACCGGCAACATCTGCGAATGAGCCAGCTGGTAATAAATCCTCGCTTTTTAGATAAGCAACGACATCCTCTACGATCGTCGTACTAGATTCTTTTTGTGATTCGTAATAGTCTTTCGCAAAGGTATTCCATTCTTCTTTGTCCATTTGGATATTTCTCCTTTTATCTTCACTTTTCGGAATAAATATTTTATCAGAAAAACGATGAGCTTTGTTTCTTAGTATAAATCAAAATCCACGAAAATCGAAGAAACGATTCTCGTGGATTTCTTTTTGATTCGAAAGGCTAAAAACTATCACATTTCATCGTTATTCGTAAGTGATAGATGAACTATTTTTTCTTTGATGATTATTTGTTTCCTTGTACACGTACCAAAATCATTTTAGTGATTTCCATCAACACAACCGTTACAAGCGCGATTCCGATACAAGTGAAGACTTCAGTCAACCCAAATGCCGCTGGGATCGAGAATACTTCTTTTAGTCCTGGGATCATCGCAATACAGTAAAGCGCACTACATACAGCAACTGCTAATAGAACACTGCGGTTTGAGAAGAAACCAGCTTGAATCGCTGTTTGGGTATTTGAACGGGCTGGGAATGTTTGCAATGTACGACACCAGATCAACGTTGTGAAGGACATCGCTACGCCAAATTCAGGTGAATGTTGCATCCCTAACCATTGAGCAAAAATAACTGCAATACCGATCAATACGCCACGATACGTCACAGAGATCAATGTTTTGTCCGTAAAGATACCTGAATTTGGATCTCTTGGTGGACGTTTCATTGTCGCTGGCTCTGCTTTTTCAGTTCCTAACGCGATTGCTGGTAATGAGTCGTTGACTAAGTTGATGAACAATAATTGTAAGGCTGTAAATGGATTTGACCAATCTGCAACTAAGGCAAAGATGATCGCGATGATCGCACCTAGGTTTCCTGAAAACAAGTAAGAGATGGCCTTTTTGATATTATCAAAGACATTACGTCCTACTTCCACTGCACTGACGATCGATGCGAAATTATCATCTGTCAGAACCATTGCTGCAGCATCTTTGGCTACGTCAGTACCTGTACCCATTGCAATACCAATATCTGCTTGTTTCAAGGCAGGAGCATCATTTACTCCGTCACCAGTCATCGCAGAGATATGACCTTTTGTTTGCCAAGCACGCACGATACGGATTTTATTTTCCGGAGATACACGCGCATAAACCGTTACTTTTTCCAATACTTCATTCAATTGATCTTCTGATAGCTCATCTAATTCTGTACCAGTCAAGGCTTGATCACCTTCAGCAAAAATACCGATTTCTTTTGCAATAGCAACCGCAGTTGTTTTATGGTCACCAGTGATCATGATCGTTTTGATCCCAGCACTTTTTGCTTCTTTGACCGCTTGAGTTACTTCATCTCTTGGCGGATCGATCATTGCCATGATCCCAACTAAGATCAAATCATCTTCATCATCAAATGACAATTCTAGGCTATTGATTGGACGATAAGCAAAGGCTAATACACGCAATGCGCGTTTTGAGAATGCTTCGTTTTGTTCTTGAAATTTTTTTCTTAACTCATCTGTCATTGGCACGACTTCACCATTTACCAATGCTTTTGTACTGCGGCCAAACACGATATCTGGTCCACCTTTGACAAATAAGAATTGTTGATTGTCGATTTCATGTGCTGTTGACATCAATTTTCGATCCGAGTCAAATGGTAATTCTGCTTGCCTTGGATACGTTTGGCGGATCTCGCGATAAGGTTGGTTCATTTTTTCACTGAAGTCAACAAAAGCGACTTCTGTCGGATCACCTAGTTTTGAACCATCTTCACTGATCGACGCATCATTTGCTAAGACGCTGATCTCAATTAAACGACGCTCGTCCACAGACCAGTTTTTTGGATCATTTGAAAAATCACCAGTTGCCCCATTCGCTAAATAATAATCAACAACCGTCATTTTGTTTTGTGTCAATGTACCAGTTTTATCCGTACAAATGATACTCGTTGAGCCTAATGTTTCTACAGCTGGTAGTTTACGGATGATAGCATGTCGTTTGGCCATTTTATTGGTTCCCAGTGACAAGACGATCGTTACGATCGACTGCAATGCTTCAGGGATCGCTGCTACGGCAACCGCAACTGCAAACATGATGGCACTAACGATATCTGCCGTCATATCTCCTGTTCCGCCACCCATATAGATACGGAATAACTGGATACCTAAAATCACCAATGATAAGCCTAAAATGGCTAAACTTAACTTCTTACTGAATTTATCTAATCCACGTTGTAATGGTGTCACTTGTTCCGTTGTTGATTCTAATAAACCAGCAACTTCACCGATTTCTGTATTGTTTCCTGTAGCAGTTACTAAGAATTTCCCACGACCGTAAGTAATGATCGTACCACTAAAGACCATGTTCAAGCGATCACCGATCGGCACAGTCTGAGTGATTTCTACTACTTCTTTTTCTGCTGATGTCGACTCACCTGTCAACATTCCTTCGTCAACTTTTAATGAACCAGCTTCTAACAAACGTCCATCTGCCGGTACATAATCACCTGCATCAAGTAAAACGATATCTCCAACCACTAATTCATTCGCCGGAATCGTCATTTCTTTTCCGTCACGAATCACTTTTGCATCTGGTGCAGAAAGGTTTTTCAATGCTTCAAGTGAACCTTCTGCTTTTTTCGTTTGGATCACACTAATCACTGAGTTCAACATCAACACGGCAAAGATAACGAAAAATTCGATATAGTCACCCATCACCATTTGAATCAATGCAACAACTAATAACACAATTACCATAGCGTCTTTAAAAGTTTCGAGAAACAGTTTCCAAGTTGGCTTCTTCGGTGCTTCCTTCAGTTGGTTCAAGCCGTCTCTTTCTAATTTTTCTTTTGCTTGCGTACTACTCAACCCATCTGGTGAGCTTTGCGTTTGTTGCATCAACGTGTCGATCGATTCTTTGTAGACCGTTGATTGTGCGTGTTCCTTGTTTTCCAAATTTCATCCCCCATTTTAGTTATTGTTTCCGCTATCGCCTGAAAAAAAAGAGACCTAAGACAAATACGGATTTGTCTTAGGTCTCACCATTTCATACAATACCAGAAAACCATTTGGTTAACTTACTGTTGATATTATCACAACAAATGTTGTCGGTTACTCCCCTAAGGAGATATTCAACTGTACATTTATCCTACATGATTTGTTTTTAAATTGCAACAACTTTCGCTTATCCTCTTGATATTTTCAAAAAATTTCCACCTTTGTTTTCTTGTGAATATGCTTCTCCCCTTTCTCATGCTATACTAGTGTTATTATATAAAGGAGGATTCACTCGTGGTAGGAAGCATTATTATTTTTTTATATGTATTGAACGCACTTATTGCTCTTGTAACTATCTTGATTAAACCTCGTGACGTCGCAGCAATCTGGGCATGGTTACTTGTTTTATTTGCTTTACCTGGTTTTGGTTTTATTCTCTACCTTTTCTTTGGCCGTGGTTTGACCGACAAGAAAAAATTCTATCTGCGTCAGAGTGATTTAACAGAACTGGAAAATTTCCAGGATTTCAAGGGGGATACCTTGGAACATTATGATCCCATAATCCAAAATGAAGATCATCAGCATTTCGTTGATTTCTTTTCATCCTTGAATCAAATGCCACTCACACGAAAAAATGCCGTCACTTTACTGACAGACGGTCAAGAAAAATTAACAGCCGTCCTGAAAGATATCGAAGCAGCTGAGCATTCGATCCATATCGAATATTATGCCTTCGTTACTGACAACATCGGCCAACAAATCTTGAAAGTATTGGAAAAAAAAGCAGCGGAAGGTGTCGAAGTCCGTTTACTCTATGATGCCTTTGGCTCCCATGGCACAAAAACAAAAGATTTTAAAAAGTTAGTCGAAAATGGTGGTCATGTCCACACGTTCATCACTTCCCAGCGGGCACTTCTACGCTTTCGTCTGAATTATCATGATCATCGAAAAATCATTGTTGTTGATGGCAAGATTGGATACACAGGTGGTTTCAACATCGCCGATCAATATGTCAACCACACCAAAAAATTTGGCTATTGGCGAGATACGCATATTCGTATTTATGGGGCCGCTGCCTCTTTATTACAGCTTCGCTTTTTGATGGATTGGAATGTCTCTGTTCCAGATCAAAAAAAAGTCGGCTATCATTTAGATTATTTCTTTAAAGCAGAGAAAGAAGATCAGGATCAACTATACCAAACATCGATCCAACTTGTATCTAGCGGACCGAACAATGAACGGGAACAGATAAAGTTATCCTTTATCAAGCTGATCAGTTCAGCAAAAAAACGTGTATGGATCCAAACACCTTATTTAGTACCTGATGAGAGTGTGATTGCTGCGTTAAAAATCGCTGCCGCTTCTGGCGTAGAGGTGAAAATCATGATCCCTAACAAACCAGATCATCCTTTCATCTACCGAGCAACTCAGTACTACGCTCGCCAATTGATCAAAGAAAATGTACAGATCTTAGTTTATGAAAATGGCTTTTTACATGCGAAAACATTGATCATGGACGACGAAATCTGCATAGTCGGATCAGCTAACCAAGATATTCGTAGCTATCGTTTGAATTTTGAAAGTAGTGCAATCATTTATGATCCAGCTTTATTGCAACAACTAGCCGACCAATTTGTACTTGATGAACAAGCAAGCAATCCGATGACTACTGAAACAGTCAAAGAAATGTCAAATTGGTTGTTGTTCAAACAACAAATCTCCAGACTATTCTCACCGATTTTGTAACCCAAAATTGTTAGAAGAACAATAAATGATAAGCTGGCTTACTCAAACTATTTTGAGCAAGCCAGCTTATTTTTTTAGTCCATAGTATGAATCGTTCAAACAGGTATGGCGTTCTTAGTCGATCGTACTTGCCGCCCAATGATTGATTGGACCATATTTATGTCCAATAAAAAGTTCTTCTTTGATTGCTTGATTGACATATTGTTTCGCAATACGGATGGCTGCTTCCACCGTTTCTCCTTTTGCTAATTCAGCAGCAATACACGCAGATAAAGAATCACCTGTTCCATTGATGCGATCTGTTGCATAAAATGGTGCTTCTAACCAAAATGTTTTTCCTGAAGCTAAACGAACATAATCCCTCACTGTTTGTTGATTGGAATCACTAGTATGATGTCCTTTGATCAAAACATTTTTGGGTCCCAGCTCTTGGAGGATCTTAGCCGCTTTTTCATAATCTTCTTCTGTTCTCAATTTGAGACCAGTCAGTTTTTCTGCTTCATAAAAATTAGGAGTCACTACTTCTGCCAATGGCAGTAATGCTGTTTTTAATGTAGTCAATGCTTCTTCTTCCAATAATTGATTGCCATGTTTCGTCATGATGACTGGATCAACTACCAAGGGACCGAAATCATACCTTTGAATATTTTTGACCACGGTATTGATCAATGTCGCATCTGCTAGCATCCCAGTCTTTGCTGCTTTGACTTGGTAATCATCTGCAAGCAGTTCAAATTCTTTATCGATAAAATCCGTAGGTAACGGAACACTTGCACCGATTCCATAAGAATTTCCAGCGACACAAGCAGTCAAAACAGATACCCCATAGACCTTTCTTGTAAAAAACGTATGCAAGTCTGCTTGCATCCCTGCACTTCCATCGCTATCTGATCCAGCGATCGTCATTACTTGGACATATTGTTGTTCCATTTCATCCATCTCCTATTTGAAATACGTTTGTCTTGTTTATCCTACCGCATTTTCTGCTGAAAAACAAAAAAGGATGCGCAATGAATCATGCAGCATCCTCAAAAACGGATAAATTATATGTTAAAAGTAAATAGTTCGAACAACATCTTCTATTTTACTACTAATACATTGCATTTCGCGTGATTTACCACATAAGAAGTCGTTGAACCAACCAATGCACGTTCAACGGCGTTTAACCCAGTCGCCCCCATGACGATCAAGTCAATTGGCTCTTCTGACTCGTTGAAGTTTGCGATCAATGTTTTAGGATAACCGTATAACACATATGTTTTAATATCCGTCAAACCTTTTTCGATCGCTAGATTTTGATGTTCCTTCATTTGTTTGTCTGCCACTTCATCTAACTCTTCTTGTAAACTTGTTGTGACAAAAGCAAAGTCACCAAAATAATTCCCTGACACCTCATTTACATACAAGATGTGTAATTTTGCTTGATTTCGTTTTGCTGTTGCGATTGCTTCAATAAATGCTTTTTCTGATTTTTCTGAACCGTCGATTGCTACTAAAATATTTTTATACGTGTCTACCATTGAAACCGCCTCCTTCTTTTCTTTTAGTGTAGCACGATTAGAAACGAAGAACAATTCTTATGGATATGGTTCAAAAGCTCATGGCTCCAACAGAAAAAATAAGGCAGAAAATCTAATTTTTAGATTCACCGCCTTATTTCAAAATAATTTATCCCATTCATTTAGTTATAAAATACTTGTTTTTTAAGCCATTAATTAAGCGTCAAAACCATTATTTGTTGCTACTTCTTTAAACCAGTGTCCTGATTTTTTGATCGTCCGTTTCCCATCTTGATCTAGATCGACTGCGATAAAGCCATAACGGTTTTTATACGCATTTGTCCATGACCAGTTATCCATACATGTCCACATATGATACCCTAAACAATTTGTTCCTTCTTGAATGGCTTGATGCACATATTTCAAATGATCTGTCACAAACTCGATACGATAATCATCTTCGATCATGCCTTGTTCATTTACGTAGCGCTCTTCCCCTTCGACACCCATGCCATTTTCAGAGATAAAGCATTTGATATTGCCATAATTTTCTCTCGTATTCGTCAAGATATCATAGATACCTTTCTCATAAATTTCCCAACCACGATAAGGATTCATTTTTTTATTCGGCATATCGTAGTTATCGAAATAATCATCTGGTAACGGCGCACGATCTTTGTCGATCGGTGTTTCTTTCGCTTTGATCCGTCGTGGTTGATAGTAATTGATTCCTAATAGATCCACTTTATTTTCTTGGATGATCGTCAAATCGCCTTCTTCCATAACAGGCATGATATCCAATTCTTTGACGATATCGATCAACTCTTGTGGAAATTCACCTTTTACTGCTGGATCAAGGAATGAGCGATTGAAAAAGGCGTCCGCAATCGCCGCAGCTTTCACATCGGCCGCATTATTTTCGTCACGTGGATAACTTGGAGTCAAATTCAGGATAATACCGATCTCCCCATCTTGTCCTGTTTCATGGTAGATCTGAATCGCCTTCGCACTTGCCAAGTTTTCGTGGAAACCCACTTGAACTGCTTCTTTGAAGTCCACATGATTTGGATAGTGGAACTGATAAAGATAGCCACCTTCTACAGGAACGATCGGCTCATTGTGCGTAAACCATTTCTTCACAAGATCTCCGAATAGCTCAAAACATGTTTTGGCATACTCAGCATAAGCATCAACAGTCTCTCTTGCTAACCAGCCACCTTTTTCTTGTAAAGGCATCGGCATATCAAAATGGAAGAGATTGACGAAGGGTTCAATACCATTTTCAATCAATTCTTCAAAATACGTACGATAGAAAGTGACTGCTTGCTCATTTACTTTCCCTGTACCATTAGGAAGCAAACGACTCCACTGGATCGATGTTCGGAACGTATTATGACCAGTAGCTTTCATCAATGCGACATCCTCTTTATACTTCGTGTAGACTTGAGAAGTCTTGCTTGGGCCTACTTGATTGAAAAACTTCTCAGGCTCCAAGTCGTACCAATGATCCCAAATATTTTCTCCTTTTCCATCTCCTGCTACACGTCCTTCTGTTTGTGGTCCACTAGCAGCTGAACCCCACCAAAAATTTTCTGGAAATACATAGTTTGTCATGTTTAGTCCCTCACTTATTTTTCTTTTGATAACGTAATCATACCAAATCTTAAAAATAAATCAATACTTTTTAAATAAATGACTAGACATTTAACTAAAATGGAGTTATACTCATTTTGTAATCGATTGCAAATTTAAATAGAGGTGAATAGAATGAACGGTTTTATGGATAAACTTGCTCAGAAAATCATGCCTTTAGCGAACCTACTAGGGCAAAATCGTTACTTGACAGTGTTACGGGATGCATTTATGTTGTCGTTTCCTTTAACAATGTTCGGATCGATTGTTGTCGTTTTCAATAACTTACCTTTCTTTAGTGATGCGACTAAAGGAACGTTGTCTAGCTTATTTGGAAATGGACAAAATGCAACAATGAGTATCATGTCTGTCTTTGTTACTTTTGGTATTGGCTATTATTTATCTAAATCATATGATGTAGAAGGTATTTTTGGAGGGGCTGTCTCATTCGCCAGCTTCTTGATCTTAACACCTTTCGTCATGACAACTGTTGGTGGCGAAGAAGTATCAGGTGTGTTGACTCTTGATCGCTTAGGTGCAAAAGGAATGTTCATCGGTATGATCGCAGCTTTCATCGCAGGTGAAATCTATTGCCGAATCACTAAACGTGGTTGGCAAATCAAAATGCCTGCAAGCGTACCACCAGCTGTGACGAAATCATTTGCTGCGTTGATCCCAGCAGTGGTTACTTTAACTGTCTTCTTGATCATCAATGCAGTGATGACTGGTGTCTTCCACGCAAACTTGCATGATGTGGTTTACGAAGTTATCCAAAAACCATTGACTGGTTTAGGAAGTAGTTTACCTGCAACTTTAATTGCTTTGTTCTTTGTACAATTCTTATGGTTCTTTGGTCTTCATGGTCAAATCATTGTCAACTCTGTGATGGACCCGATTTGGAACACACTAATGCTTGATAACTTAGAGGCATATCAAAATGGTCAAGAATTGCCACACATCATCACAAAACCATTTATGGAAACATTCACTGTCGGAATCGGTGGCTCAGGTATGACTTTAGCAGTTGTACTATTGATGGCCTTTGTTTTGAAGAAAAAACAATATCGTGATGTCGGTCGTTTAGCTCTTGCACCAGGAATCTTCAACGTAAATGAACCAGCAATTTTTGGTTTACCGATCGTATTGAACGCAACTATTTTGATTCCTTGGGTTGTCGCACCATTAGTTGTAACAACGTTCAACTACCTTGTAATGGCAGCAGGTATCGTACCAGCGCCAACTGGTGTCTCCGTTCCATGGACAGTGCCAATCATCGCGAGTGGTGTCTTAGCCACAAACTCATGGTTAGGTGGCTTACTCCAAGTGATCGATTTTGTGATCGTTGCAGTTATCTGGTATCCATTCTTGATGATCTTAGATAAACAACCTGATTTGGATGTTGTTTGATCCTATACTAAAGGAATGTAGTATTTGAAGTTGAAATAAACATATTCACGAACAATAATCAAAGAAGCATCCACGAAAATTTGCTCGTTGCATTTTCATGGGTGCTTCTTTAAGTTTTGAAACATACATAAATTGGTATTTTATTGATCGCAATGAGCAACTGTCCTCTATAAAACATCAGTCAGCTATTTCCTGTACCAAAATTAAAAAGTAAATTCTCTGATAAAGCTATCCGCGCTTCTCATGCTTTTATTGGTTGTCGGCGCTATGATCTTTCGTTATACTCAAAGTGAGGTGAAAAACGTGCCAAAATATGAAGAAATCGCAAATGTCCTAAGAGATCGAATTCGTTCAAAAAAATATCCACCAAATAGTTTTTTACCAAATCAGGTGGATCTAGTCGAAGAATTCAACGCTAGTCGAATGACGATCAAAAAAGCCATCAACATCTTAGCCATGGAAGGACTCGTTTATTCCCAAAGAGGGTCTGGAACTAAGATTTTAAGCCATCCTTATTTAAACAAAGATACTTCTCCAGCTAATGAATACGAAGGATTAAGTTTACAAATGAAACGCCGACAACGCTCGCTGACAAGTCAGATCATTCAATTCGATGTTGAGTTTCCTAATGCTTTTATTCAAGAACGCTTGATGATCGATGCGGAACAGCCTGTGTATAATATTCATCGCCTACGTATCTTAGATGATGAACCGTATATTCTAGAACATACTTTTATGCCAGTTCAACTTGTTCCAGGATTAAAGAAAGAGCATCTCCTATCATCGATCTATGATTATTTGCACAAAGAACTCAATGTCCATTTTGCCGGAGCCTATCGCGCGATCTCAGCAGATAAAAGCTCTGCATTTGATCAACAATATTTGAATTGTGCAGAGACCGATCCAGTCCTTGAAGTCCAGCAAGTAGTCTATCTAAAAGATGGTCAACCCATCGAGTATTCCTCAAGCCGCAATCGCTTTGATGTCCGCAATTATTCACTATTGGATGTCCGTGGAAATCAATAAGCATTCTGACTTTTCCTATCGTCATTTCATCTAAGCAACGTCTACGATCTTACTATCGTGAGCGTTGCTTTTTTATATCGTCTTAGCTGACTACACCTCTTCCTCTCATTAAATCGAGTGAACAATATTCCAGAAGCAACCTCTCTTTCAACTAGCAAGACATATTTATTGCAAAATTTTTGGTGACGCCCTATACTAACTTTAATAACATTTACTTACTTTTTGTAAGTTAAAAGAAAAGAGGATAAATTATGGATACAACAATCAGAGGCGTCCACCATGTGACAGCAATGACATCTAGCGCAGCAAAAATCTATCGCTTCTTTACAGACATCTTAGGCATGCGTTTGATCAAAAAGACAGTGAATCAAGATGATATTGAAACTTACCACTTATATTTCACCGACGAACATGGCTCTGCCGGTACAGATATGACCTTTTTTGATTTTCCCAACCAGCCAAAAGGAACGAAAGGAACGGATACGATCGCACGTACGTCTTTTCGTGTCCCTTCCGATACAGCATTAGAGTATTGGTTGGCTCGCTTTGAAAAATACCAAATCACTCATTCTGAGATCAAAGAACGTTTTGGTAAGAAATATCTTGAATTTGAAGATTTCGATGAACAAGCGTATCAATTGATTTCGGATGAAAAAAATAGCGGCGTTCCTGCGGGTGTTCCTTGGAAAAACAGTAGTATACCGACAGACGTGGCAATCACTGGACTTGGTCCGGTCATCGTACGTGTGAGTGATCTTGAGCCGATCCGAACAGTATTGCTGGCCTTACTCGGTTTTAAAGAAACCGAACAAGTGGATGATTTTTATTTGTTTGAAGTTAGTGCTGGTGGAAACGGCGCTAGTATCATCGTCGAACATCGTGCCGATCTACCCAAAGCCATCGAAGGGTACGGCAATGTCCATCACCTCGCTTTACGTGTCGCTGATCATGAAGCACTACAGTTTTGGATCAATAAAATTAGTCAAACGTCCCTACCTAGCTCTGGATTTGTTGATCGCTTTTACTTTGAATCTGAGTATTTCTTAGCTTCTACTCATGTCTTATTTGAATTAGCCACCGATGGCCCTGGATTCTTTGGAGATGAACCCGCTGAAACAGCTGGAGAGATCCTTGCTTTGCCACCATTATTAGAAGCAAAAAGAAAAGAAATCGAAGCGTATGTTCGACCTTTTGACACGCGTGATGCAAACCAAAAACGGGTAGATTAACGACGACAGGAGTGAGTCATTTGAAGTATCTTTATAGACAAGGAAAAGCAACACAAAAAAAATTGATTCTACTTCATGGAACTGGCGGCGACGAACACTCACTTTTGGAAATTGCAGAGTTTCTTGCACCTGAAAGTACGCTTTTATCCTTTAGGGGGAATATCAACGAGCAAGGCTTGAATCGTTTTTTCAAAAGAAACGGCTTGAACCAATTCGACTATGACAGTTTAGCTGAAGAATCTACAAACCTATATAATAAAATCAAGGAAATCAGTCACTTACAGGATATCCCATTAACTGATTGGATCGTTGTTGGTTTTTCAAACGGGGCAAATATTGCCGCTCATATCATGTTGGCTCAACAGACAGAACTAAAAAAAGGGCTCTTCTTTCACCCGATGTCCTTAGATGACTATCAGGAAAAATCAGAACTCCCTGACACTTCTTTCTGGTTATCCTTTGGCGAAGGAGATCCAATCGTTTCTAATACTTCATTTAGTCATTTAGTTCGCGAATTTGATTCACGAGGCGCCAAAGTAACAACACAAATCACAGATCAAGGACATCAATTGACAATGGATGAGTTGACCCATGCCAAGCAATGGCTTGATACTTTAGACTAATGCATAGCGTGTTTTTTGAAACCAAATCCATCATCCAACATCGAAAAAGAACTTGGGAAAACAAATCGTTTTCTCAAGTTCTTTTTTACATTTTAACTCCACTTGTTGGACGAGGTAGCTTGCAGTTCGGATAAATCAATTATAAAAAGAAACACAGAGTGAACAGCCCGCCAAACTAACACTTATTATTCTCATGATAACACTGATTTATTCAAACACTTTCAATTCTTTTTCTTGTTCATCGAATACTTCTATTACCTTTTTGGCAAATCCTCCTTTTAAAGAATTTTCTAACTGATCACGACTACTAGAAAATGAATTTTCCGCTTCCTTTACCGCATCCTTATGGGTTTTATCCGTCGTTTTCTTTTCTGCCGCTAAATTTCCCTGCATGGCAATTCCCACAGTTTGGACATTCCATCGCTCTAAAGTTTTTCTTAATTCATTTAACAAATCTTCTAATTCATCCATGACTTCCCGTTGCCAAAAATCTATAATTAGTTCCTCAAGATAAAGTTATCTAACATCTAATTTATAGAGATTATATATTTTGACAAACTAGTTTCCTCCTTATCTACCTCTTATTTTTGAGAGACTTTACGCTATAACCAACGAAAGCGCTCCTCAATCATTCTTAAATTCCTCTTTTGATTGATACATTTTTATAGACTAATCTATATGAGACAATTGCCAAATATAGAAAATTCGAATTTCAAAACTCCACTTTCATTGAGTAAAGCAGAATGAACTTTTACTATAATTTCTCCTCAACCACAAGCTACGCATTATTGATCCATTTAAAATGACATGTGGGTATGTTTTTATGTAATTATTGCTCTTTTATCACTGATTTAACTTTCGATAAGCCGCTTGATACTCTCGTTCTAAATCATCAAATCGTTGATGTAACTGACGTCGTTCTGAATTTAATGCTGTCTTATATTGCTCTTCTGCAATTTGATATTGTTTTCTTGCTCTCATCAATGGTTCGTTATCACGGGCTAAACCATTTAGACTTCGCCTTAACAGTTGTTCAGATTGTTCAACTACTTCTTCTCCTTTTCGGTTGAAATATCGCAACAAGTCTTCCTCTTCTTCTAGTTTGATTCGTTTTCTCTGATAGTCTGCTTGCAACTCTTCAATCGTCATTTTCTTCCCTCATCCCTTTAGTTGATTGGCTAATTCTTGATCTCGTGCGACTAAATCATCGATTTTATTTTTGATTTCTTTCGCCAATTCGTCATAGCGTTCGCCTTTTCTTCTGGCTTTTTGGATTCTTTGTTGACACTTTTCCTTTGGCGTCATTACGTGTGTTTCCCATGTCACGCCAACAGATGCCAATGTTTCTTTTACTTCCCAAGCAGTCAAAGAAGGTGCAGCATGTTCCACTCTTCGTACCTCTTCTGCCCAATTCATTTCGATTCGTTCAATACTACTCTGATTGATTCGAATGACTTCTTCCATTGCACTTTTAGTCTTTCGTCCCATTGTTTCTGCAACTACCTTTGTTTGACTATGATTCAAATAAATTCGCTCATTCGCTGATAAATGTCCTCCACTCGCAGTAAACTTCTCACGCCATTTTTTCAACGTTCCCAAATGACTTGAGAAATCACTCATTGCTTTATGTTTTTCCTGTTGTATACTTGCTTTCGTATTATAGTCGTTCTCTGGAATGATCAGATTTCCGTATTTATCAAACCTCCAAATAGCTAAACCATGATAATCAAACGGATTCATTAACCCCATTTCCATGCTTATTTTTATTTCTGCGCCTGTTCCATCTCCCATGAGATTGCCAAGCAATTCATCCCCACGATTACGATAATTCGTCAACATCCCCGGATTTTCCTTTATCCATTTTTTGGATTCTGGAGATAATAGTTCGTAAGGATCTGGTCCATTGAACCCAACATTTTTCCATTGGTTTTCAGCTGCGACATACAAGGCTAGATACTGTCCTAATGAATGTCCAGTTGTAGAAATTTCGGCATCTTTATACTCATTCTTTACCTCTTTCGCAAACTCAGTAGCTGACGTCAATTGCCCTGAAACACGTGCTTGACTAGGTGTCATAGAAAAACCCGGACTAACTGTTTTATCAAAAAAAACACCAATCGTTCGTATATCTGTTTCTATATCCTTAAAATCTGATGTATTTGTTCCTGCATAAGAAATCACTACTTGGGAAGTATCAACGTTCCCTTTTTCATCCAGCGGAGCAACTGGCATAGCTTGCATGCCATCTGTTTTAGAGTTTTCTTTAAGTTTTAGTATTTTGAATGTAGTCCCGCTAAATTTCCGTATTTCTCCTTCTTTTTAAGTAGGATCATAGTAAAGATGGTTAGGGTCTATTCTATACACTACTTCATTTAATTTGTTATAATTTTTATCTATAATTTTCATACATAGTCCACCTTACCGTTTGAATGAATTATTTTGACTTTATTTTTTGTAATTCCTTCAATCTGTACACTGCTATTTTCTATTCCGTAATCCCCCATTTTTCGGCTATGCTTTCCAAATCCATACGAAAAATAAACAGATTGGTCTTTGATATTCTTCATAGTAACAAGCATTCTATATGAACCTGTCATATTGTTATAAGCTGTATCCTCAATTTTCACTTCTACAATATCCGCAAATGTATTTTTCAAAGCTTGGACCGATTCTTTTTCTGCGATTAATAATTCTTGTGCTTTTCTTTCTTCTCTCTTATCCATATATACTTTCCCTCCAATTACGATTATTACCAAACTGATTATTACTGTGATACCTATTAACAGTTGTTTATTCATTCGTTTTTTCATTTTCTATATCCTTAATATCTGATGTATTTGTTCCTGCATAAGAAATCACTAATTGGGAAGTATCAACGTTCCCTTTTTCATCCAACGAAGCGACTGCCATAGCTTGCATGCCATCTGTTTTAGAGTTTTCTTTGAGTTTTAGTATTTTGAATTCGGTACCATTAAAGTCGCGTATAGCTCCTTCTTTTAAGCTAGAATCATATTTCTTTTTATTGTTAGGATCTGTCCAATAAACGACATCACTATAAGTTTGATAATCTTGGTCTGTAATTGTCAAATCTCTTCTTCCTCCTCACTAGTATAAATCACCCTTATTTTATTTTTAGTAATACCTTTTATTTGTATTGCTCTATCCTCGACACCAAGTTCCCCTAACTTATTAGATTCTTTCCAAAATCCATACGAAAAATAAACTGATTGTCCTTTTAGATTTTTCATTGTTACAAATAATCTATACGAACCAGTCATGTCATTTTTAGCAGAACCTTCAAATTTTATCTCTGCAATATCCGCAAATGTATTTTTCAAAGCTTGGACCGATTCTTTTTCTGCGATTAATAATTCTTGTGCTTTTCTTTCTTCCCTGTTATCCATGTATACTTTCCCGCCGATTCCAATCATTACCAAACTGATCAGCACTGCCATACCTATTACAAGTTGTTTGTTTGTTCGGTTTCTCATCTATCCCTCTTTTCCTTTCAAAAATAAAGTTTCGCTTCTCTATTTAATAGATACGTCAAAGACAATCAAAAAACGAAAAACTGAGAAACATCCTCTAAACAATTTATCAGCTACTTCTCCATCAAAATAAATCGTTATTTAATAGTTGCTCATTTTTGGAAAATCCAAAATCAATGCGGTTGAATCATCTTTATATTTAAGGATTAAATTTCACTACTATCTCTTAGATCAATTTATTACGCAACTCATCCTATCATTTTTACATTGTTATTTATTACATTCCTAATAAAAGATCTTTTTAGTATCATAATCGTTTGCATAAATACTTCCCTCCTATTTGTTCTTTACAAATTTTTTTAGATATGATAAATTCGTGACAGCAATTAGGACACATTCTCCGAAAAACCCTTTTGGGCATATAAATTGTTAAACACATGATTTATATCAAAAGGGAGAGAATACAAATGTCAAAAATTATTTATGATGAAAAGAATTGGAAAACGAACATAGCATACTTACTAACATCGCAAGCCATCTCAATGATCGGAACGATGTTGGTACAGTATGCTATTATTTGGCATGTCACATTATCAACCCAATCAGGAACGATGGTTGGTTTGATGAACGCTATTGGCATCTTACCAATGGTGCTGGTCATGCCTTTTGCAGGAGCACTTGCTGATCATTACGACCGAAAAAAAATCGCTATTTTATCTGATAGCTGCGTTGCACTTGCTTCTTTGTTCATGGCGATTTTATTGATGATAAACAAAGAAATGGAGCATAATCTTTTCTTATTATTGGGACTGATATTCATTCGCTCTGTAGGTCAAGGATTTCAAACGCCTGCTGTCTCTTCGCTCATTCCACAAATTGCCAAAGAAAAGCACTTAGTACGGATCAACGGCATTGATCAAACGATCCAAGCTGTGATGATGCTTGCAAGTCCTGCATTAGCAGCAACATTACTGACAGTTTTACCTTTAGAGATGATATTGATGATCGACTTTGTGACAGCGGTTATCGGTGTGACTATGCTGTTTTTTCGAGTAACAGTTTCTCCAATGAAATCTCAAGAAACAAATAAAATAAACGTGTTATCCGAAATAAACTCAGGTATCAAATACCTCCGTACTCATAAAATCCTGCTCGCACTGATCCTTGTTGGTTTTATGGGCAGTATATTTTCTACACCTGCTGCAAATTTAGCGCCTTTACAAATCACTCGTAATTTTCATGACGGACTATGGCAGCTATCAGCCATTGAGATTGGTTTTGCTGCTGGGATGTTAGTTGGAGGATCTGTGATGAGTACTTGGGGAGGTTTTAAAAATAAAATCAAAACGATTGCTTTAGGCTATTCATTATTGATCCTTCCTTTTTTTATATTAGGTATCACATCAAGTTTTTGGTTGTATTTCGTCATGATGGTAGCAATTGGTTTTATTGTGCCCATCTCACGAACTGCTATGGTTTCATTCTTTCAAGCAAAAACGGATAACGCACATATGGGGCGTGTTATGAGCTTAGTAACGATGGCGATCAGTAGTGCTTCTCCAGCTACGATGTTGATTCTAGGTCCATTAGCAGATATGCTTTCAATCGATTGGATCATGATAGCAAGTGGGCTTATGCTGATACCACTTGTCCTATGGCTATTGGTCGGAAAAAGCTTTCGATTTTAGGATCTATTGACCTTTTTTCGAAATCTTCCAGCCACCGATAAATGAATACTATTTGAAATGATTAGCCCCCAAAAGTTAGATTTTTTAGTCTAACCTTTGGGGGCCTATTCGTTTTCATTTTTTATGTGTTAACAGCTACTTATTTTGATTTAGATAGCGATACGTCTGCTTGCAGTTCAAATAAATCAAACCTAAAAATAAGCAGGGTGTGACCAAGAAACCAAATTGGGGCTTAACGACCATCACGACCAACAAAAGAAACACCAACACAGTATTCAATAAACTAATGTACCATTTTCTCACTACATAATAGAAAGAGACATGGTAGATTTTTCGTATGGAGATTTCTGGATTTTTCACTTGGAGATAAAAATTATTGATCATCAGATTAATGGCCAAGATAATGAATATAAAAAAGAAAGGAATGAGCCATTTTCCGATTGGTTGGTCCATGAAAAACAGGATATCGACAAAAGAAATCACGATTACAAGATATCCTGGACCACCTAAGTACATACTTTTTTTCCATAACGAGCGATACAATTGAAAAAAAGTTTTGACTGGTACTTCATTTTCTTGGATTCCCTCGACAAACCAGGCAAAAGTTGTCATGGTGGCAGGTAAGAAAAAAAACAGACTTCCTAAGAAAAAGAGGCTATTCCTGATATCGATTGCAGTAGTTACTACGACTAAAAAAAATGGGAGATTCACAAGTAATAAGCATAAATTACCCGCCAGAAAACTATATGCTAAACGAAACAGCTTCATATAAACATTCGTTTCAAATGTTTGCTTTTTAAACATAGCCTTTCCTTTCTATCCTTTGACCCCAGAAGAAGCAATACCTTCAACAAAATATTTTTGCATGGCTAAAAAGACGATCGCAACTGGTAAAACAGACAACACAGACGCTGCCATGATCAAGGCATATTCCGTATCATACAATCCGACGAACATTTTTAATCCTAATTGGATCGTTTTATTTTCTGTAGATGACAGATAAATAAAAGGTCCCATGTAGTCATTCCATGTATTGACAAAAGTGATGATCGTCAAACTAGCCAAAGCTGGTTTAGTCAATGGTAAGATGATCCTGCGATAGATGCCCCATTCGGATAATCCATCGATTCTTGCACTTTCGCAAAGTGAATCGGGAATACTACTATAGTATTGTTTCAATAAAAATACGCCAAACGCACTAAATGCTTGTAACAAAATCAAAGAAAGTAACGTATCAGATAATCCTAATTGCCGCATCATGATAAATTGTGGGATCATATAGGATTGCCATGGAACAGCGATCGTACCAATATATGCAAGAAAAAGGAGGTTTCTTCCTTTAAAGTGCATTTTGGAAAATCCATAAGCAGCAAAGCTTGATGTAAATAACTGGATCAGCGTAATCACGATACTTAAAATAGCTGTATTTTTGAAAAAGGTCAATAATGGAATGCGTGTCCAAATGACCGAATAGTTTTCTGGATGCCAGGTTTTAGGTATCCATTGGATCGGAACCGAAAAGACATCATTGTTTGCTTTGAATGACGCAGAGATCATCCAGATAAAAGGGATCAAAGTGAGCAGTGAAAAAATTAGAAGTAACGTAAATACTAAAATTTTATGAAATGATTTTTTTTCTGATCGATTATTCATCCGTTTTCCTCCTTTACACTTTCTCTCGGATCTGATTCCATTTAAACTGGATGACTGTAATCACAAGGACGATGACAAACAAGACCATAGCAATCGCTGAAGCATAGCCGAAATTGAATTTTACGAACGCTTCACTATAAACTTGATAAACTAACACATTGGTCGCACGCCCCGGTCCTCCATCAGTCATCACTTGAACAAGGTCAAAAATCTTGAAGCAGTTGATAACCAACATGATCGTCACAAAAAAGGTTGTTGGGCGCAATGCAGGCACGGTGATGTGGATGAATTGTTTCCATTTATTCGCACCATCCATTGCAGCTGCTTCGTACAATTCTTTCGAGATCCCTTGTAAGCCAGCTAAGTATAAAACCATGTAGTACCCCATTCCTCGCCAGACACTAACGATAATGATCGCTGTCAATGCCCAATCTGAACTAGACAACCAACCAGGGGGATTTTCGATAACCACACGTAAAAACTGGTTAATCGGTCCCATAGTAGGATGGAACAACATACTCCACACCACTGCGATTGCCACTAATGATGTGACATACGGAAAGAAAAAAGCTGTCCGAAAAAATTTGACTCCTTTGATTTTCTGATTCAATAAAATGGCCAAGCCCAATGAACATACCAATGTCAACGGAACCACACCGATCGTATACAAAAAGGTGTTTTTAAGAGAGATCCAAAATGTATCATCCGATAACATGCGAGTGAAATTTTGCAGACCAACAAATTCGGGTGTACTAAAGGAATCCCATTTCATAAAGGCTAAAATCAATGAACAAACAACAGGTACTAAAGTAAAAATCAAAAATCCAATAAAATTTGGCGCAATAAATGACCAAGCAATCAATGTATTTTTACGTTTTAGTTTACGTGAAGCTGACTTCGTTACTTCCATAGCTTGATGTTAAAAGAACCAATTGGTTCTTTTAACGCTCCCCCTTTCATTAAAGGCAATAACAGGTATTCCTGTTAGCTATACACTGAAGGCGCAGAGAAAGCTCCTTCAGCATATAGTTGACAAGATAGCGGAGGAAAATCATTTATCCCCCTTATTTATTTGATATGAAAATGAAAGAAATTTTACACCTTCAAGACAAAATTGCCACACACCTTTTTATTCACTTTCTTGTTTTACTCGTTTTTCCATATTACCAATTGCTTCTTTTGGTGTTTCGTCTCCTACTAAAATCAGTTCATGTTCTTCTTGTAAAATCTTATCGATAGCTGGTCCGTTTTCATCCACTGGAAACTCAATAGCGATTTTCTCCGGCTTGAAAGCTGTTTGTGAGACTTCGTCATTTGGCATTCCGTTGCGGCTAAAGTATAACTCATTGATCGCATCTGTTCGATAAGAAGGTACTACACCTACTTCTGCTAATACTTTAGCTCCCGCTTCACCCGAACAAAAATCAAGGAATTTTTGCGCTAGTTCTTGTTCTTTCGAGTTCTTATTGATTGCAAAGGCTGTTGGTGACCCAAATGTTTGGATTTCCTTTCCTTTTTCATTTTGTGGCATTTGAGAAATCCCCCACTCCACATCTGTTGTTCCAGCATCGATATTAGTCAACAAAGCGCCCATGTACCAAGAGCCCATATACATCATGCCTGCCTTGGAGTTTTCAAATTGAGATTGATAGGTCACATTCGTCGACTTGGCCGTACCAAAATCCATCTGTGCTTGGTCTTCTTGCATCCGCAATACACGGTCATAGTACTCACCTAAAAATCCATAATCTGGCTCCACCAGATTTTTATTATTTTGCGCAGCAGCAATCGCTTGAACAGTCGAACGCCACGTATGTTGGTATGCACCGTATACTTGCTCTTCTGGTTTTGAAAGTTCTTTCGCTAATTCTTCGTATTCTTCCCAAGTCAAATTATCTGGATAAGGCAATCCTGCCTCATCAAATAAATTTTTATTATAATAAAGCACCCAAAAGTCTGTACGATACGGTTGCGCATAGGTTTTTCCATCAATATCATACATCTCGTAGCTTTCCATTGCAGGGTCTGTGTCTAAATCTTTGATGTGTGAAGATAGATCGACTAATTGATCTCTTAATGCATAGTTTGAATAAGACAAGAGATTTTTCATCGTCAACACGTCTGTCGAATCTCCGCTAGCTAACATCGTGGTCAATTTCGTATCATAATCATCTGAAACAATATCTACTGGTTTCACTATTACCCCAGGATTTTCCTTTTCAAATGCCCGAAAAAGTTTGTCAAATTCTGGCGTAGTATCATAATTCCATGTACTGACTGTCAACACCGTTCCGTCCGTTTGATCTTGTGCTTGGTTTTCATTTCCGCAGGCCCCCAACCATAGCCCTCCACTAACAAGTAATCCAGTAACTAAACTTTTTTTCCAAAACTTCATATTCCAATTCCCTCCATTTCTTTCATCTTAGTTTTTTACCAGTAACTGTACCAAACTTTTTTCAGTCTTATCAGGGCTTCTACATAGTAGTAATCCCCCCAGATCATGCACTCCTTCACTCCTTTATTTGATTTTTTGTCATAGACTCCTTCAAGTAACAAGCCGTTCGATTGTGGCGAATCCACACTGGTATAATTAGTTGATAACGTTTTCATAATTGTGATAGCAACAGTCTGATAATATTCTTTTTTCGGATCGCTTAATGGCAGTTGCTTCGCCAGTTCCAATAAACCACACACCGCGATTGCCGCAGCGGAAGTGTCTCTTTCTTCACCACTGCCATCATGAAATACTAAATCCCAATAACAGATAGTGTCTTCTGGTAAGCAGTCGATGAAATAGTTAGCCAGTTTTTTGGCTGTTTCTAAAAACGTGTAATCACCTGTATGATTATAACTCAGTGTAAAGCCATAGATTCCCCATGCTTGCCCACGCGCCCAACAAGAATCATCTGAAAACCCTTGTTGTGTCTTACCACCGATTGCTTTGCCAGTTTTCGGATCAAAATAATACGTATGATATGTCGTAAAATTATCACGAACGATGTAACGTTGTGTTTGTTTGGCATGGGCATAGGCAGCTTCTTTATAACTGCTCTCTCCCGTCATATTAGATGCAAAATACAGAAGCGGTAAGTTCATCAGACAATCGATGATCATACGCCCACGTTGGTGCTCATCCTTTAAATCTCCCCAAGCTTGAATGATCTGTGTATTAACGTCATAACGCTTCATCAGCCGATCCGCTGCTTGAATTGCTAATTCTTTTGAAGATTCCCGTCGGTTCACTTGATAATCAGCTACTGCTGAGAGTGTGTACAAAAAACCGATATCGTGCGTTTCAAGCGCAATGTCATTTTCAAGGCGTTGACGAAAAGATGCCAATTGTTTTTCGATCGTTGCATCAACCGCTTGGTCATTCGTCAGTTCTTTTACTAGGAAGAGCATCCCTATCCAAAAACTAGCTGTCCAATCCGTGTTTTCCTCTGGAACGTAGACAAGGTCTACGCTCGCAGCAGGTGGTACGGTATCTTGAAAAAGTGTCAGATTTTTTTTGACTTTATTAGTTACAAAATCAATTTCATGTGTCAACCAATCAAATTGTGTCATTCCTACCTCCATTATCTAATCGTTAGTTCGATCGTTTGATTCTTTTGTTGGATCAGTAATTTTTGTCCTTTTTGCTCAATAACTGGCTGGATCACTGTTTCACCAGGTAAAGTCCCTGAAACAAGGGATACAAGCAAGTGTTTGCCTGAGGAGATCTCAGCTGAGACAAAAGGTATCATCGTACGTGGGTAAAAGAGATTCGTATTTGGTTCCGTTCGCACAACATCCGCTTTTTCATACCCGATGATGCCCTCGATCTTTGAGATTCCGATACTTGTTTTTGCTTCGATACCTAACGTGTCTGCTTTTGGCAAAGTCTGTTCGAGAGGGACACTAAAACCTCCGTCATAGGCATGTATAGAATCTGTTGTTTCAATTTCATGAACTCTGACATGACAGTTTTCCAGTGGAACGATCGTGGAATGAATTTTGACGTCTTCCCACGGAGACCACTCATGGATGATACGATCAGGTAGAACAGAAAAATCTAGGTCTAACCCTTTCGGACGGAAATAATGACCATCTTTTGCCAAAGCTAACGTACTGTCGTAAGCACCTTCGTAATACCAATAATCAGATTTTGGGACACTGAAACCGAAGCGTGTCGAATAGACGAATTTACTATATTTGGCATGTGGGAAGCTTTGCTGATTGACAAACTGCCCAGCTGGGAAAGCTTGAAGATGCGTCAATGACTGATTGTATTGGTAAAAATTTTTACTTTCCGGCAATGCTAGCGTCTTTTCTTCAATTTGTAGTGGACATATTTCTGCTTGCCAATACGGATGATCATCAGGTATAGCCAATAAGAGAAAACTCTTCATTGCCCAATAAGGAGAACCCGGTCCGTTATACCCTTCTCCAAACACTAGATTTTGATAATGATATCCAACAGTTAGAAGCCCATCTGTCGAGAAAATCTCTTTATCCATCCAGTTTTCTAAATGACGACTAAGCAACCCTTTGATCTCTCCCCAAGGGAGTGCTTCCACATCCGCGAACACCAAGGCACTGAAAAAGCTCGCTTGGGCAAAGCGGTATGTCAAGCTACGACCAAAAGGTAATGCTTCGCCATTAGCATCAAACCAATATTTAAATGTTTGAGCAAAAAGAACGGCCCGCTCTTTGATCCGTTTTGTGCGGACTGGATCTTCCTCTGCCATAAAATGGGCATATACTAAGCTGTAATAATGGATCGCAAATGAGACGTAGTAATCATATTGCGTATCTGCCCCATCAAAATACCAACCATTGTCATTGTAAAAATGCTCGATCACTTCAAAATCTTGATCGATTTGTTCCTGTGAATAGGATTTGCCACATTTTTTCAATGCGATATTCACCAAAATACGGAAAAAATACCAATTATTTTTAGGTATCTTACGCGAATTGACTGTGAATAACCATTCTGCCAAGTTCGTCTGTTCCATCGAAGTTAAACGTCCCCAGATTTTTTCAGGATTCAAAAGCAACGTCGTACTTATTGAAGCCATCTCGACAATCAACTGGTCATAGTCTGTTACTGTCCCCCAATACTCATCACTCTGTGGATCAGTCCCTGCAATGATTCCTTTCAGATAATCAGATGCTAATTCAGCATCATCTTCGTCGACCAGATAAGGACCAAATCCCCAGAGTGGTCGTAAAAATGCTTCAACTTCTCTTGTTGCCTCTGAATAGACGGTGCCATGTGTTCCTAGTTTTAATTTACCCGGTTGATTTTTGTAATAAGGACGTAACGGTGCCATTAACTGGCGAAAATTTTCTTGCCATTGTTTTTTTGTACGAAATTGTTGCATGTATATTCTCCCTTTCAATTAAAAATCCTTTGATAAACCCATAATATTCTCCGTAAACGATCACTTCATCGCCCACATTGATTGATGCTGCTTGTTCATTGAATACTTGGTAATCACTGGAACCACTTCTCAGAATAAAGCGATCGCCTTTTTCTATTTGTTCTTTACCATCTGATCGTATAATTTTTCCTTCGATTTTTACCCACTGATGCAATGGGACCTTTGCTGACTGATATTCTTTTTCAGTAAAAACATGCGCCTTTTGCTGGATTTCTTCTTTGATTTGATTTTCAAAAACCTTCTCTTGTTGTCGGCTATTTGTTTGACATCCTGTACAAAAACTAACGATAAAAATGAATTGTAATCCGAAGAGAAATCGTTTGATTTGGCTCCCCTCCTAATGAAATCGTTTTCTTTTACTAATTTTTACCTAAATTTAGTAAAAAGTCAACATTTTTTTGGTAAAAAAATAAACATTTTTACTTGCCTTTTTACTGAAATTACCTATACTATAATTAATAAAGTCTATTATCCGGAGGTAGCTTATGGCGACGATCACCGACATCGCAAAGGAAGCAGGCGTATCGATTTCTACTGTTTCACGCGTTTTAAATTATGATGATACACTCTCAGCAACAGAAGAAACCAAACGTAAAGTTTTCGAAATTGCAGAAAAGCTGAACTACACTAAATATAAAAGAAGGCAAAAAAAAAATGGCAATTCCCACTCAGCAAATGGACTGTTGAAAAAAAAAGGTGTCCTTGGTTTGATTACTTGGCGCACGAGTGACGAAGAACTAGAAGATATTTATTACATGTCCATTCGTTTAGCTGCCGAAAAACGTGCAGTAGAACTTGGCTATCACGTCATTAACTTTTCCCAAAACGAACAACATCAAATCCAAGCAGTCGATGGCATCTTAGCAATCGGTAAATTCACGCAAGAAAAAATTGATGAATTAAATACTACTGCGCCAAATCTATGCGTCGTCGGATCAAATTTTCCTTTTCACGATTATGACTGTGTCAATACTGATTTTGGTCGAGCCACTGAAGTCGCACTTACTCATCTCTTAGATTTAGGACATAAAAAGATTGCCTATATCGGTGCAGAAGAAAGTGCCAATCTCTACGGGTATCGAACCTACAAAACACCAACGACTAATACGTATATCGATATGATGAAACATCATCAGCTATTCGACGAAAAATATTTTTTCGTAAAAGAAAATAGTTCTCTTGACGTCAAAACGAGTGAATCACTGACAGAAAAAGCCTTAGCACAATGGCAAGACGATCTACCGACTGCCATTTTAGCCGCAAATGATGCTTTTGCTATCGGTATCATCCATACATTGAATGCTCATCAGATCCAAGTACCTAAGCAGATCAGCGTGATGGGTATCAATGATTTATCAATTTCTCGCTACATCACGCCACCCCTTTCAACGGTCAGAGCTTATACAGAGGAAATGGGCGAAACAGGCATCAATCTTTTACACGAACGTATCCACTCCCCTGGTATTGCGAAACGAATCCTATTAGATACAGAATTAATCGTCCGTGGCTCAACTACCCCACCAAATAAAAAGAACTCATGATTGATAGATGAACTTCCGATAAATAAGCTAGAAAACCCTAATTTTTAAAACTTTGGGGTTTTCTAGCTTATTTACGAAGGAATTGCTTCTGAAACACCATTTATTCAGTTGCGAGGATGTGTGTGTCACTACCTCATTCCATTAAACAAGTCCCACGCTTACCGCTGATAATCACGTGCCCTCATTTACTTTTGATCGCAATCTCGATCTGGATTGTTTCTTCTTTCAGCAACTGATAAGTCGCTTGGATCAGCGTAGCTTCATTTTTTTGGCCATAGTGATCGTAATAACTTTCTTTGATCAACTGCACAGGTTTTGAAAAATACATCTCACACTTTTCTTATTCTCCTGTGATACATACCGTTTTCCCTATAACTTCCACTGGATTCGTCGTTATAAAATTTTCAATAACTAACTGATTTTCTTTTTCGAATGTAAATGCATCACTCAAAACAAGTTGTCGTTTCGAACGATCCACTTCTATTGTCCGATCCATCTGGCGTAGTCCTATCTGCGAAGGATACGTGGAAGCCAATTCTGTCTTGAAGACTCCACCAGTTCTCGTTGATTGAAAACTCGTATGTTCTGCCGCAACAGCTCCAGGTAATTGGTAACTGTTCGCAACGATAGGAATACTATGCCCAAGTGCGCTGTTCACTAAGAAAAGATAACGTGTTTTTTCATCAAAGTAATCTTTTGTATATTCTCCCGCTCCAAGATCGGTAAGAAATAAGTCTTCTCTCGTACCAAATACGAAATGACCAATATCTATATGATTATGGCTTTCATCATTTCGTCCTCCCTTTGCTGCAAACACCAAATTTTCTTTCGAAGATTGAAGAACGCCCCATGCTACATCCTCAAAATAATGAAGGACTTCTTTTTGATCATTCACAATATGTCTTTTTGACCAGAGTAAATTACGTAATAAAGGGGCAAAACGATAACAATGATCAAAATCTAAGTCATTGATTCTCACAACTTCAGGAATTGCGACATGGAACCTTTCCTGACAGAAACTCAATAATCCACTTGGTAAGTCCGCTGGGTGGTAGTCGGAAAACGGTATAGCCTCTGTTTCAGCGAGCATCACATCATTAGGGAAAGCCGCGATCTTTTTCACTTTATCACCCAACAGATAGCGGTCATCATCATAAACTTGTTGGTATTTTTCTGCAAAATAAATATAATAACTAAATCCATATGCCCAATAGCTGACGCCTTCCTCACATGCGCCATCCATCCCAAAACTTCGTAAATAAGAGGCCATACAACGATCTACTTTCCTCAATATCTCCGCTTGTGATTTACCGCCTTTTTCTTGTATATCCAAGGCAGCCATACCAATCGAACCACCTACAACCGCACTCCAATTGTTCTCAAATGATTCAAACGGCCATGTGTTTGTTACAAAAGGAACGAAGAGTCGTCGATCGATTTCCGACCGGATTCGAAACGTCAATAGTTCAGATAATTCTTTCTCAAACAACTTGACTATCTCTGCTAACATTTGTCCTGTCTCAGCTGCAAATAAATCGATCCATGTCGGGGAATCCACACGAAAGTGATTCGCTTCAATTGGTAAATGAGCTGGTAAACTCCAACTATACTCATTGCAGATCTCCCACAAAACTTGTTCTAACCCTTCAACTACTTCGGCTTCTTTTTTTTGCAATAAGGACAACGCCAAGACAGTAGCATGTTTACGTCTTGCAAAGTACGCCTTCTCAAAAACCAATCGCTCTCCAGTCATCAAAAACTCTCTATACCCCGAGACTGGCAACTCAGGAACTACTTTATTCGTAAGATACTCTTTTTTGGCTTCTGACAGTTGCTTCAAAAAGTATTTTTTCATTGCTTATCCTTTCATCGGCTGATCATTCATGCCCCACAATTCAATTTGCGTCAATGCAGGAAACGGCGATGGGTCATTCGCTTGAATAAGATCACAAAAGCGAATAGTTTTGGTCTTTCTTGCACTAAATGAAAAATATTGTGGTTGAGCTGTTTTTTCGGTCGCAAACGTTTCACTAGTTCCATCGTCAAACTGAATCGTCACATTCGTCCAGTAACTATCATGTGGAAAGTCTGCTCGCCATGTAAAACCAACTTTATCCAATTGGACCTCTCGACCAAAACCAATCGTCAAAGCTGCATCAGCTTGCTGATTGATGCCCCAAGATTGAAATGGGTATGAACCATGAGAATGATTCGCGTATACGCCATCAATCGCATTACACGCAAAGAAAGTGGCATCATTTCTCGTTTCCACATTTGCACTCGCATGTGGATACGCACCAGTTTCTTCTTTTTGATCATGCGGATTCAACGCTAAATTACGATACATCTTCACTTCCTCTTCAGAAGCACAACGAACACTTAGATAATGTCGTCCCCCAGAAAAACGAGTCTCCGGTCTGGCTTTGATACGATTGGAATGAAATGATACTTCATAGGTCCATTTATTTCCCGGTAGATAGATCAGTGAACTTTCTAAAGTTTCATCTAGTTTGACCCATAGGTACCTCCCAGACTCATCCATTTCGACAGCAATTTGATCTCCTTCTTGGTACTCAAATTTTCTCATAGACAAATGCACAAAATTTTCTGCTGTCACAACCAAATCTTTTTTTATTTCTTCTTCTCCTTGAAAACTTTTTCTTGGAACTCTTTCTTTATCATAAATCGCTAATGTTAACTTCGTCATTTCACTACCCCCTGGTGATCATTTTTATCTATTATAACGTGACTGGCAAGAAAAGAAAACGATTTATTTTACTAAATATTTAGTAATTTAATTTTCATTATTTAGTTAGAAATACTATTTCCATTTCTAATAAATTCAGATTCAAACTTGTTACTACTGCTAAAACTCATTGTTACCAACTGAATATCTCACTACATATTTATATCCATAAAATAAGTTTTTATTTAAAATAAGATTAGATTAAGCAAATAAATAACCTTGTATCGCTAACTAAAATTACACAAAATCAATTATATTCATTATTAAATTTAAGAAAAATGAGATTCATCATAACGTTTTATCTATTTAAAATAATATTTCATCTAATTCACAAATGAAATTCACCGCTTAAAAATAAGTTTTATCAAAGATAATGTCAAAAAAAGCCGGGTAAATCATCGCTCATCGGAAATAGTTAAATAAAAATGTGAAAATAATGATAAAAAGATTGATTAAGTTTTAAATAACTAATACACTATTATTAATAACTATATTTTCATCTTCTAAAGTGTACTTATTATCAAATTCTACATTTGTCTTAAAGAAAGGTTTCTCTCATGAATAATTTACCTATGACATTACAATTAGATAATCAATTCAAACGACAGTATAACTTACTACAGTTTATACGTACGCACCAAAGTAAGAATTTAACCCTTAGTGATCTATCACAAAAGTTAGGAATTTCAAAACCAACTTTACGAAAAGATATCGATATTATCAATCATTCCTTACCTACGATTGATTTTCAGATTACTTACAATGAACAAGGATTCTTACAAATAGATCCTCAAGAAATCTCTGTCGATTCAGTCATTACTATACTAGCTAAAGATACAACCATTTATCGTATGATGGATCTATTGCTTCATAACAAAACGTATAGTACAGAACAATTATCGGACTACCTGATGATCTCTCGTAGTTCAATTTTCAATATCATTCGTCATATGAATGAAGTACTGAAAGAGTATCGCATATCGATAGCAACCGGTCCGCTCACTTTTATTGGCAAAGAAGAAGATATTCGTTTTTTACTCTTTTCTTTTTATTCAAGCTTTGGTGATAGTCAGATCATCGATTCTGATAGCAATCACCATGCGCAATCAATTATCGCTCATGGTCGAAAAAGTGGGATAACTTTTCTACATTTTAGCCATTTTCGTTTTTCGCTTTGGTTATCGATTGCTAAAGTTAGAGGGCAGTCTAAAAATTTTTGTCACTTTAACAATAGCACCGTTGCTTTAGTCAAAAAAAATCGAGGCAATCAGCTGATTGAACATCTGATTGCCTCCTACTATTCTTCACTCTTCAAGCTAACGATTCCTGAATCAGAATCGCTATGGCTGTATCTTGTTTTTTTACATTGTGTCTCTTATTCAAATTAGCAAGGATTAGATGAAGAACGAACCTACGCCTTTCGTTGTCAAGAAGGTGCAGTGGTGGTCGATGCAGTCCAACGTTTTTTATTACAGGTTTTTCCAAAACAGATGCTGGATAATGGTGCTTTAGATAAAATCGAAGCCTTCTTGATCAATACGAGATTACTCTCAAAGATGAGCCCTTCATATGAAATGACCTCTGTTGCTTTGATTGATTTAATGAAAAAAAAATACCCAGAGCTTTTTCACGTTTGGCTTCAGCATTTAGAGCGATTAAAAGTCCATCCGATGTTTGAGTTCACACATCTTGATCATTTAGCTGCTAGCCTGACCACGTTCCATGCAACGATTTTAAGAATCAACTCACAACAACCTCTGAGGGTCATCGTAGCACTACAAAGTTGTCCCTCGATGGACGATTATATTATTCAAGAAGCAGAATTACTCTTCTTGCGACAAATCTCAGTCAAATTTTTGATTGAACAACCAGTGACAAAAAAAGAAACCAATGATCATCAAGCCAACCTGATCATCTGCAACTATGATCTACATGTAAACGAAGATTTCCCGTGTCCGATTCACCGTTTGCCTAATATTCCTACACAAGAGGATTGGACGCTTCTAATGGATAGAATCACTCATTTAAATTCAGCCACTTCCACAACAAACTATACAGGCTATTTTTAATCACTTAGATATTTTTCCTGGCGTATATTATCCGTTCGTATATATGTCTCAATGCCGATAACGTCAAACAAAGAAAAAAGCACCAACGTATAGACTACGTTAGTGCCAAAATACCGGCGGCCGGGGTCGAACCGGCACGATCGTGAGATCACTGGATTTTGAGTCCAGCGCGTCTGCCAATTCCGCCACGCCGGCAAATAAATAGATAAAAACTGGGGTAGCTGGATTCGAACCAACGCATGAGGGAGTCAAAGTCCCTTGCCTTACCGCTTGGCTATACCCCAATAATAAAGGGCGAATGATGGGAATCGAACCCACGAGTGTCGGAGCCACAATCCGATGCGTTAACCACTTCGCCACATCCGCCATAATAAAATAATTTGTTATTTAATTTCCGAATAAAAAACTAAGATGTGGTCATCTTAGTTAATACCGGCGGCCGGGGTCGAACCGGCACGCCCTCAACGGGCACTGGATTTTGAGTCCAGCGCGTCTGCCAATTCCGCCACGCCGGCAATGTAATTAGTACTAAGGCGGTAACCGGATTTGAACCGGTGATGAAGGTTTTGCAGACCTCTGCCTTACCACTTGGCTATACCGCCATTATACTATTTTAAGCTATAAATTAATATTTATAGGACTGGGGTAGCTGGATTCGAACCAACGCATGAGGGAGTCAAAGTCCCTTGCCTTACCGCTTGGCTATACCCCAATGAAAAAAAAGGCGAATGATGGGAATCGAACCCACGAATGTCGGAGCCACAATCCGATGCGTTAACCACTTCGCCACATCCGCCATGGCAGGGGCAGCAGGAATTGAACCCACACTAACGGTTTTGGAGACCGCTGTTCTACCTTTAAACTATGCCCCTATAAAATGGAGGAGAGTGGATTCGAACCACTGAACCCTAAGGAACGGATTTACAGTCCGTCGCGTTTAGCCACTTCGCTACTCCTCCATGGTGGCGCGGGACAGAATCGAACTGCCGACACACGGAGCTTCAATCCGTTGCTCTACCAACTGAGCTACCGCGCCATAAAGAATAAATTATTTATTTTTTTAATTGAATAGAAATGACGGTCCCGACGGGAATCGAACCCGCGATCTCCTGCGTGACAGGCAGGCATGTTAACCCCTACACCACGGAACCAAATCATTATGGAGGTTAACGGGATCGAACCGCTGACCCTCTGCTTGTAAGGCAGATGCTCTCCCAGCTGAGCTAAACCTCCAATGTATCCAATTAAATGACCCGTACGGGATTCGAACCCGTGTTACCGCCGTGAAAGGGCGGTGTCTTAACCGCTTGACCAACGGGCCAGTAAAACATCAATTACGGAGAGTAAGGGATTCGAACCCTTGAGACAGTTTGCACCATCTACATGATTTCCAATCATGCTCCTTCGGCCTCTCGGACAACTCTCCAGAGTGAAAGAAGCTCATTACTCTTCTCATAAATGAGAACTCCGGCAGTAGGACTCGAACC
>FAPP01001990.1:0-12684 GCA_001485965.1 Heliconius ismenius | reverse complement strand
GCGGGCGGTTCGCTAAAACTATGATAGTGAGCTTTAGTGGATTATGAAAACAAGATGTACAGCTGCGAGCTTTCAACGGACATTTATGTGCTAATTAGGTTTGTAGCAAAAAGTATTACATCTGCAATCGGTAGGTAATATATGTAATTACGGATACGAAGCTTAGAATGTCCATAGAGGTAGTTTTTATAGGATATTTATTTATAACTAGTTAAATTTTTGGTTTGTTAACCGAAAAATGTTTAAACAGTAACAAAATTGGAGAACTTTTTTTCATATTTTTCATAATAATTAAAATTTAAACTTTTTTATTAAAATAGAAATTAGAATCTGATCGTTCCCCATTAAGACACTTCCATTCTCTTCTTGCAGAATTCTTGTGGAACTCGTCGTCGCGCTTTGCCTCGTTACCAGAGCGAGAAAATCAAAATATATAAATATATAATCCCTCAAGTGTTAATCGAACCCACACTGATACAAAACAGAAATATTTAATGTACATAAAATAAAATACAATTATTTTTTGCAATCCCATAAGTTCGGTAGTCATACTTAACCTAGTGAATAAAGTGGCAGATGTAGTGAATTATAAGGACATTTAGATGCGTGTTCAGGCAGAAGCGTATAGAGACGTCAATGGGACCACCCATAGAGTCTACTACCTATGATACTTGATAATCGATAGTTCATATAAAATAGATTTTTTTTATAGAAATACAGGACAAACTTAACAACAGATAAAGTATTTAAAATTAAAAACTTATCGAAAGCTGTCGTTTTTCAAGATATTTAATTGCATTTTATATCAAATTAATGATATATCTTTTGCTTCTATTATCTATTTAAGTATATAAATAGATATATTAAGACGAACTGCAGAACAGATGCAAGGATATCGATTGCGCTCGCAATTCAAGCGCACCGTTACACAATGCGAGTAAAGCAACAATTTGTTTAATACTGCTTATCGTATCTAACCAAGCAATTTATCCAATTAGGTGTCCCGCTCGCCGACCACCCACGAAGGCTATTAAAACTGAATTATAATTTATTTAGTTGCCTTTATTTTGGACGTCAGCCGATTTAAGACCGGAATGAGAGCGTGTTTGAAGGTAATTCTGGCATGGAGTTAGAACTTTTGTTCGTGGAGCTTTTGATGCCTGATTTATGTAACCACATCAATTTTGATAAGTATTGTTATATAATCTATAATTAGTAATAAATTTATTTGTTACGTTTCATGTTTTTAAATTTGGTATAAAAATTTCAATATGTAGTGTAGGGTTTGAACTCGCCCTTTTTATATAGTATCATTAAAGCGCTCTAATCAATTAAGCTTTACGCTCACATCCTTCATATAAAAAAAATTGACTCAATTAAGATGCTTATAATTGTTTATTTTAATTTTAGATATTTTGCTCTTATATAATTTTTCAAAAGAAATAATTTTTAAGTTTAAGTTATGTTAGTTAAGAGTCAATATTAATATTTACATTGAATAAATTATAAAATTTAATCTATAATATAATAATACACTAGATAAGTGTAATTTGCGCACACTTTCCCCACATGATACTAATATAATTTGATAATTGACAGTTTTGGAACTCTTACAATTATCATATCATTAATTATTTAATGATATATATATAATGTTTGTTTGGACGGTTTAGCGTAAGTGTACGAATTTGAATGCAGGGCAAGTGTGCGCATAAGCAAGCATATTCTTGTAGTAATTTTTTGTTTTAGTTTTTAATACACGTCGAAAATAGAAAGCTCCGGAAACATTGCCAATTTGGGGATTTCCAACTGGAGAATTGGAGGTCCCCAAATTATTACTTATAGAGAATAAGCAAATAGCTGTATATCAAGTTGTTCCTGGAGAACGGAGTATCTTAACAAAATGGTTTATTTTCCCACTTCGGCAAAACAGAGCTGGAAAGTGAAAGTGAAGTATACCAATGTGAAATGTCTAGAATTTGGATAGAGATCACTAAGCTGTCTTGCATGGCAAGGTACGAGTCGCTAGTAGTACTCGTAATTATCTAGTATTAAATGTTTTAACTTATCCACTAAGGCTTTCGTCATCTCATTGCAACTAAGTAGCATTTATTTATTACAATTATTCGGTAAGTTAAATATAACTAAATATATAAATTAAAAATACAATATATATTGAAAGTATCCTTACCCAACTTTGTTGGCAACTGAGGACTTTAAACTTGTAAAATTTATATACGAGTATTCTCTCTTTAGCATTTGGCAAATTTTATGGGTGTTACTTGAAATATGCTATTGATTTTATGAGATAACCTCGCGTGTTTTACAAGTTACTGTTGTAACATTACCGTTTATTTTCAATATTACTGGAAGCATTGCGCCTTTGAAGTGTCGAGCCTCTTTATTTTACTACACCATAAAAAAGGTTAAATTAAACTCGACATGTTTAGTTTATTTTCATTGTATAGTAGGGCAATTCCATGTTATAGTATAAACAAATTATGATTTGTTGACAAGAGCTTAAGCCTTCATGTTTCTGAAAAGTTAAAAAAATACAACTTCCGAAAACTTTTATTAACAAGTAATTAAATTTAATAATAAAGTACTTAATGTACTAAGTAATTTGTATGATAACATATTTTTCTTAACATGTTTTATTTTAAATTATTATTTATAATCACAAATAAAGGAAATCAGAGTAGGTACTAAGTGTAAAGATGAAAAATAAAACAAAGCTTATTAAGTGCACGCAAAACCTGAAT
The DNA here is from genome assembly GCA_001485965.1 of Heliconius ismenius. Lineage (NCBI taxonomy): Eukaryota > Metazoa > Arthropoda > Insecta > Lepidoptera > Nymphalidae > Heliconius > Heliconius ismenius. The sequence continues at coordinate 9,922 of FAPP01001990.1, read as the reverse complement.
CACAGATAATACAATAATGACATAATAAATATTACGTTATAATGGCTGTACCATTTTGTACCTATTTAAAGTTCTTATGACTTTCATTTACTTACCTTAACAAGTGAAAACTTTATGCGTTGTTATAGTAATATTAAGCAACTTGTGACATAGAAATGACAACGATTAAATTTGGTACGTATAAATGAATAGATAGAGGAAAATTATTATTCACAAGACATCGACCAAAACAATTTTACGGCTTTACCGTTGATGTGTCAGTGGAATTTAATTGCTAGAAGATTGATTTATTACTTTGCTTGACCTTATACAGCATGTGCCGTAATGTAGGTATTTTGTGGTGAAAAGCCTTATAGTAAATTTGTACTAATTTATACTAATATTGTGAAGCCAGTCGTGGTGCAGGGGCACAAATGTGTGACTGTAAAAGACTGGTTGTGGGTTCCATCCTCACTCGAGGAAGCGAAATGTTCATTTGAACTTATATTTTCATTTATTCGCTCTGGTGTTCAGGCAAAGCACGATATTGAGTTCCGTAACTCAATACTTCCAGAATTTGGCGGAAAATGGGGAACGGGGTTTCTTAACATTAGGTTCCCTATGCATAACCTGACATATGCGGTATACAGCGTGAAGCTGTTTATACTGATATTATAACGCTAAAATGTTTGATTAGTTGAATGCGCTAATGTCAGGTTAATTAAAAAAAACATATCAGTGTGAAAAAGTCCAAATATCAAGAAAAGCCATTGATTACATATTATGTTTTCCTCGGACAATCAGAATGTGACGTATCATACACAGCTCGAAACAACAGCAGCGAAAAAACAAGTAAAATATGAAAAAAAATCTAGTAGGTTCTAAGATATGTATTTTTTAGGATAATCCCATCGTTTAGGAAAAATCTATACAAACGTGTAACACTTAAATTTTATTTATTAACTGCAAAAAAATAATGATTATGTTTTATTTAATCTTATTATGTAAAAAGCCTATTGAACATAAAGAGATTGTGTATTTCTTGTAAACATACCAGAACCGCGCCAGCGAGAGAAAATAAGTGTCTGAGCTACTGTTTTAGTTAGAATTTTTCTAATGTTTCACTTAACGTGGAATTTAATGATCATGGAATTTGGCTCTGCTTTGTCACTAAGTGCCATTGTAATAACGCATGTTATATAATTAGAATACTCGTACGAACCATTGATTTAAGTGCTTAGAAGACTAAAGGTCGTAAAAATATCAATAAAAGATGTAGAGTCCCGCCATGAAACATGAAATATCTCGAAAATTAGGCGGAAAGTGGGAACGGAGTACTTTATTCTGATATTAACTATACGTTCCTATTATATTTAAATTATAGAAGTAAAAATTGAATGTCTACCTACTACTTATACCTTTCAACACATGCACAGGACGCTTTTAAATTGTCCAAAAATATTCAGTCTAGAGTACCTCGTTAATTTACTAAGCATTTTCTGGTTACCGACTAGAATCATCAAATACTAATTTTTAATTGAATGCCCAGCACATTCACACACAATAGGTTGAGGAACGTCATCCTTATGTGACTTGCAGGTGAGAAATCTACCGAACTTGACGTTAGGTATTCTAGACGAACGTATTTGTCAATTGCTTAATTATGTTACTATGTGGACAGCAGTCAGCTGACATTAATATATTACAGTATATTTCCATTTAATTTATATTATAGTCGTGTTTTAAATTACATTCCGCGTTTGTAATTGAATTGTTCCATATTGAGTTCTCAATTCACACGACGTTCCTAGAAGATGTATATAGCGACACCCCGCTGTGACTTCGCCCAAAGTGTCAAAATGTCTAACGTAAACCACCCTGAGGAAACCATAAAGGATTTCTTTTTATTTTATTAGTTATTTAAAAATCAACTTTATTTTTATCTGTATAAGGTTTTTCTCCATCTTTTTTATGGCAGATTTGCGGTGTCTAATATTGTATTGATGAATATCATTGAATTGTTATATTCATGTCTATTTGAAATAGAAGAAACGAATCTATTAAAAATTCCGAGAAATCAATCGTAAAAACAAGTTGTCTTCGATCGCAATGATATGTTATTCAATTGAAAATATTATTTTTAAGATAAGTTTATTGTTAACTGTAATAGTTTTTTTTTTTAAAAGGGAATAAAATTAAAAAGAAGTATTTACCTATGAAAGATTGTACAAAATCTCAATCAATCAATCAATCAATCAATCTTAATCTGTTGATATGAATCATATTTGATAAAAAAAAAATTACGTTAAAAATTCTGATTTAAATATTTATATTACTGATCTATTTAAAAACTTGTATAAAATGGAGATAAATATATTTTTTGGTATATTTAAATGTAATATTTTGTTTTTATTTTTAAGAATATTCAGTATTGGTGATTGCATTGCATTACTACGCCGCATACTTTATTTACTTATATTAGTGGACTTTGAACTCTATACCCTCGCCTATTTTAACTTTTGTTTTTCATATAAAATAATTGATATAGAGTTGTGTGATTTAAGTAACACAGAGTATATAGTAGATTCAGACGAGGTTTGTGCGGCGCTTTGTTTCGTGCAAGCTAATTTGTCAAACTGACATCTTAATAGATACTCCATAGGTGAGAGGAATATTTTTAAATACAATTGGTATGTACTTAATAAAGCGAATGGCGTACGTAGAGTATTAATGAGAGTTAGATTTATTACTTAGCATTTGTCATATTTACTTTTTACGACTTGAAATAAAATATACGAATGTTAGTTAAAAAGTTTTATTATAAATTTGTAATTTTCATTTAAAGTGTTCGACTTGTCAGTAATTTACAATGCTGTATAATGTTCACATCTGTAAAAAAATGTTTATAAATAGAATATGCTGATATTCAAAATCAAATGGGTAAGATGTGCTAACATACCATTTTTAGTAAAAATTTGAAATAGTAAATGCTTGGAAAAGAAGCCAATTTCTTTCATTCTTTCCATTTCAAGCCATTTTCTTATGCATTTTCTTAAATATTTCAACAAATTGTGGGTGCTAAATAAAACTTATGCTAAGTAAAGAAAGAAATGAGAGATTTCTCATAAAATGTTGTCAGTCTACCCTCCAAAAGATTAAAGGAAGATTTAATTACTTTTCTGTGAATTATAATGTGAAATTGTTAAGTTATTAAATTTAGGTGTTTGACTGAAATTAGGTTATATAAACTGATAACAGTGTAAATAATAATATCTCTTCTTTAAAGTCTTATTAAATAAATCTAATCCATTATGACATATATGAAAAAAAAAATTGTATTATTACAAAGCATAAATAAAACAATAAACAATTTTGTAAGTTGTCTTTAATTTTGATCGATCGACTGAATTGCCGTATCTACATGACAGCAGATTATCCTTTCATGGCTCGAAGGGCCATTTTTGATGGACAACGTGATAATAAATGTGTGTTGCATATATGTACGTATTTATTAGGTATTTGTAGTTTTCTCCTATATAGTTATATAGGGCAAGTTGACTCGGAGGCACTCTACCGGCACGCCTGCTAAATAAATTCATTAGTTAAATCACCGCCGGCGGCGTTTTATGTCGGTAACTTCAAAGGGCCAATACGCCGTCTTGCCAGGGGCGCGTTCGCTCGACTTTTTACTAAGAAAACTCTGTAAACAAAATAATATGGCGCGTCCGAATGTTTGATCCACCTTTATTATCTGTATACAGACATAATGTTTAACCAGTAAATGCTCTTCCTTGTGTTGATTGTCTAACTTGTATTATTTTAGACATTAAACATATTTATTAAAAAAATTTTTGCTTAAATAAAGACATTTGCTGAAAATTAACGACGAATATTTAGCTAAAGTTGAGGGTGAGATATTTTTTTCTGATCATATTATGTAAGTATCTTTAGATTCAAATAAAATACTACAGTGTGTGACAATCGAAACGTAACCTGTTGTAATGGTCATGCAGTTTCATTCAATGCTCTTATTTTACTGCGTCACATCCCCCCTCGCAGGGAGTAGAGCGAGACGGGCGACTTACGTGTGTGGTCCTCAAACTGTGGCCTCGGTCATTCCCGGCGACTGTCGGACGCCTTCGTACGCAAGAGCGGCAACATAATCGGCCAAATCATGATGGCGGCTCCACAAACATCCAGTGCATGTATCCAGCTAGTATTTGATTCAGTACAGCTCGGGTCGCGCCAGTGTCGACACGCCGTTCTGTTGTCACTAGAAAAATCGAAACTCGGTGTCGTTTCGTGTTTCGTTCGGTCAGTGATAAACACGAGTGTAGAATTTGGGTGTACAAGTGTGTGGTTATGTGGCGGCGAGTGATATGACAGCGTGCGCCGCTAGACGGATTCCGGCCGTCTTCATGAGGATACTGGTGACAAGTCTGGCCCCGAGATCATGGTGGCTCCCGATTCCGAGGCTCCTTCGAATCCTCGGATAGCGGCCGCACACGAGAGCCCCACCGCCGCCGAGGCGCGTCACAGCGCTGATCTGTACATACGCACCAGTTGGGTGGATGCCGCACTCGCTCTCTCCGAACTTGAAAAGGTGCAATATTAATTACTTATCTGAAGTTCCAGTGTCAAATTTCGACTGTCATATTGCACGTGTGATTGTTTTTCTGCGAATGTCAATTCGTTTAGGAACGCGATAGCAGGGAGCCGTGGCGCCGGCTAGTGGTTGTAGTGAGTACTATCAAGGCCGCGCTTATTTAAAGGCTTTTATGCAAACAATAATGATTGTCATTGATAACGTATAAGTACTTATTTCAATGAAGCAAGTAGTAAAAATTATTCAATCATTGTAAAAAGTAATTGCAATCGAAAAAGTTCACATAAAGCTTTCATATTAATTTTAATTTTTTTAATATTTATTGCCGTTTTGTAACTTTCTAATATTTATTATTATAGCTCAGATTATTTTTCTTTTCTTATGATAATTTGAACCAACAATTTTTTGCAAAATGGTCATAGCTTAATAAAAAAAATCTAAAGCTTCCATAGCTTAAAGCCCAAAAAAGCTTAACGTTGTGAAAGAAATATCAAAAACATACACATACAATACATCACTATAATTACTTAATCTCGACCATAAAATATCCTAAAAGCAATAAACTCCTAAAGTATAAATGAGAGAACTTTATTTTAAAAAAATAATTGCTTTAATACTTAAAGAAATTATTAAGCAGTTAAACAGCTGTGTGCATTGTAATGATATTGTGAAAATTGGATAGAAGTACTTGTAGGTAGATATTTATTGTAAGTCGGTCGTATACGAGATGAAGCAATTAAGGCACAGCGGGAAAGGCGCGGAGCTGCGCACGCGCACTGGCGGTGCGGCGCCGATAGAGCCATCAACGCGGAGAATGCCGTTTATCGAACACAGTTCAGTTAAGAATATAAAGATTTATTTAGAGTTGAAAACAGTCGATAAATACTTTTTATTATAATAAATAATAACAATTAACAATATTGGGACATTGCCTTTCATGTCATTTATAGAATGTTTTTTTAAGATAAAAGATACCTATAAAAGATATTTTAATTTACAATAACAAACAAATTATCGTAACATAAGATTTTTTTAAAGCCTGTTAACTTTTTTCAAAATGAAGAATGTATTTCTTAAAAATATGTATATCTGGTAGGACCGCACAGCGTTCGCCTCGTGGAATTGAGACATCTTGTGGTTTCCGATCTAGTATCCCTTTCTTGCATGCTCCAAGAGCAGCCTCCTTCCTTTTCTTTGAAATTGTCTTTCATCTCCTTTCAACTAGTGTCTTTCCTTATGTTTTATCTTCGTCCAAACATTGCGTGCACCGGCGGCCGGCAGCTGCGCTGGAAACCTATAAATGATTGTTACTACACCCACGATTTTCAAATGTGCATCGGACTTCTGGGTATTTTCTTAAAGAATAGAATGGCTAATGAACTATTCTTCGGAAATTGATTCTTTGATGTGTCCCTTTGAAGAATTTTATATATATAATCTGATATACCTATACAAACTATCCAAAATATCTGTATACGTAATGTATTTATTTTGAACAATTGACATTAAAATACGATTATGTAATGCGGTTGTGTTACGTTGCAAAAACAGCGAGTGGTGTGCTTAATGTCTTAATTTGGGTAATTAGGGTAAACCGCAAAGAATGCGGGCGTTTTACTAAAACCGCAAATATCGAATTACAGTGTGAATCATTTGTTGATAATCAGCACGGTCGGGACAACCCACTGAACGTAACACGTGGTTACTTCACTTCAGTGCACATTGGCATTTTTACTCATCATTGCTCCTCGCTTCCAATTCAATAAATTACCATATGTCCAGTTTTCGTGTATAATAAAAAAAATATAAGAAATAACTTAGCTTCACGCTGTATCCCAAACATAGCGGGGTAGGCAGAGGGAAGGCTGGAGGCTTTGAAGTGGCAGAACTCAACGCCGCGCTTTCCGTCGACACCAGACCGAAGAAATGAAAATATTAAATTTTTCGTTTCCTGTCCTCGGTCGTTGCGCAGGTGCAGTGTATAATTTTATAATGGGCATATATATAATGTATAATATTTTAATAAATGGAGACATTTCGGTAGTTAAAATACAGAAATAATTTCTTAATTTTAAACACTCCGTTCATGTAAACGTTTCATTAATTCTTAATTGAAGTTTAATACCAATAGTAATTTTGTTAACGGTAGTTTTTTTGTATATATAATACTACTAAGGCGAACTACGCTGGAAAACTTGTTTACACTTTAATTAGTCATTGTAATATTATTTATACTCCATTTTTTGACACGTTTTTATTTATTGCATCTCTAGTAACCTAGTGCTTTATCGGTAAAGAGAAGTCCCATGGTCGTTTCGACCGGTTTTGTGCCTAACTTGTAGTTAGTAACTTTCTCCACATTATTGCCTATAAACTTTTACACATATAGCTTTAAGCACAACTAACTCTATATTTCGAAACTCGTTAGTAATAATCTTTTTGCTATGACTATAAAAAAGTAGTACAAAATGTATAATAGGTACTTCGTACCTATTTGTTTATGATAATTAGATTTGCGTTCTGTGCGGCTATGTATCACGCAAATTAGTTACGCAACGTGAATGGACTGGTTTATTATAACATTTTGCGAAAAATTTATAACGTCAAAAAATTATACTGAAATTAATATTTTTTAATTGTTAATTACGGCAAATCTCTAAAAGAATGTTCGTGTAATTTGGAAATGAAGTAAAATAATATAAATAAAACAAATCGATCGTTAATAAGTAAAGTATCGAAAGTGGAAAATCGTTTTTTTGCTCTTTTGAATTACTGACAAGAGTAATTTTATTTAAAACGGGAAAATTATCCTTATTAGTAGTTCAAAACAGAAATAAAAGAAATCGTCGAAATATTTCAAATGTCTTTCTAAATTTACGTAAAGTCATATGTAGGTGTCATTGACATTCAGAAGCTGACGAGCGCGCGATCAACTGGCCAATTGACGACACGAGTGTCCTTGATAAATATTTTAATTACCTACGTATATGCATATTTTAGGTGTTGTAAATAACTTAACACTTATTTTTATAGCAACAAACTGTGTTATGGTATTATTATTTTTTGTTTTAATATGTTTTTTTATAAACATTTTTAGGATAATTCAGCTTATATAGTAATTAAATACGAACGAAGCCGGTAGGTACGAGGTGATAAACCTTAAAATAACATAATTATAAATAGTATTATTTCCAGGCGTCTTACTAAGTCATCAAATAGATAACAATTACAAGTGGCGCGACCCACGATAAGAACAAAGTCAGCCGGCGGGCGGCATATGTACTCATAATATCATCCAGATGCAGTCTATATATATCTGAGCACCGTTTCCTGTGAGATGATAAAGAAATTTGTTTACAAATTAAGTATTAATCATTGCGCTATATAGATATTGCTCTCAGGAGGGAGATCCGTCAATACGTAATTCATATTTGCATTAGTGGACAAGCTTGTATTTAAACACACCTTCACTCTGTATCCCGCACACAGGGTAGGCAGAGGGAACCTGGTGTGAATAAAAATATAAATTAAAATAAATATTTAATTTCCTCGACTAGGGATCGAACCCACAACCAGTCCCGCGACTGGCCTTGTATTTAAACAATTGCAGGAAACATGATGTTAGGTCTTATCTCGTATTGGCATATAGTGAGATAGGTTTAAGCGTAAGAAGCTTATCAGAGCATTTGCTGGTGAAGCCAGTCGACGTGAGAACGTGAACACAATGGCCCGATCTGTTATCTAAAGGAAGTGTCTCCATCGCGTCCGCAATGCAGATCTCTTACGGTCTAATCCGATTGCGCTTACGTAAACAGCGTTCGTACTAGTTATATCAATTTAATTAAAAACAAAAACAGTTTCTACTTTATAATATTTAGATATTTATATATTTTACACACTCACAGTAAATAAATTAATCTTAATTATAGTAATAGATATTTTAGTGAATATTTTACAAAGTATATTATATAGAAGTTAATTTGTTGTGGTCATTATGAATGAGACCTTTATGCTCGTACGTAATTGTAGATAGCCAGACCAGCGCTACGTACTCTACGTAGGTAGAGATTGGGTGGCGCGGGCGCATTCCGCCTGTGACGTCACGCCCACCCAGCGTGACTCGTCAGGTTTAATCTCCATTCATCTAAAGGAATCTACCCAAAAACCGTTTTATATTGCTTCTTTAAAATATATTTACAGATAAACGATTAAATTAGAAAACGAAATCGCTGTTCAATATAATAAAATATATACAAAAAAAAAATATTTTGAACTTTTTGGAAATCAATTTTTTAATATATCATATAAGGTATTCAGCATTTTCTTACATTACATTAGTGTACAAAAAATTATAGTACGAAATATTAGAATTGTATTTCAAATAATAAAAATGTCATTAAAAACAGAGGAACGTGCCGATTTTTATCTCGATTTATGGCGGGAAATAATTAAATCCAAAGTTCACGATAGTTTTATATTATGTCTACCTATTTCGATTTTGACCAGTTGCTTATATGTAAATGTGAAATGTCATAAATTTTATTTAATTAGCAAGATAATGTTCATTATATTTTCTTTTATATCTTCTATTCTTATCTCAAAAACTATAGTAACTTTACCTTGCCTAGACTTGCATTGAATAATCGCGTGTAGTTTATATTTTTATACGCGTGTATATATTTTTTTCTTAGTGATGCAAATATATCGCTTAAGCCGTTTCTATGATTAGCGTACACAAACGCATAGACAATTCAACAATCATTTAACACAACCAAAGTTTGAAAAAACATTATTGGTTGAAAAACCACCTTGTCTAACAAAATTACATTGTAAACTGGCCCAAATAATAGATTTCCTCACATATCTTCCATGTACAGACAGCGATCACTTACATTTTTATTATATGTATAGATATGTAACTTTAAGAGATATCCTTTCATGTAATCATTAGATATAAACAAAAACTTGGTTTTTATCGAAAACTATGTGTCCAGCGCCTAAGACGGTCGTGGCCGGCATGACCGCTCCATGGCGCCAAGTATTCGCCGCCGGGCCCGCCCGTATCTCTCATTAATCACAATCAACTCGGAAATTATTTCGACGTTTAAATCCTCGTACCATTATGTCTTCCGCCAGAACCATCGATATAATGATGACTTCAAACTTATACATTTGATTATAAACACGGGCTTCTGTTTGACATTCTATAAAGTGATCGTAACACGGTTGACTACTACGTAATGGTTGCCGGCATAAGCTGTCTATCTTGTATTTATACAGGGTGGAAGTGTCAGCGCCACTTTAAATGAAACTACAGTTTCAACTACTCTATAAAAG
>FAPP01001977.1:0-10377 GCA_001485965.1 Heliconius ismenius | reverse complement strand
ACATCTGATGGCGAACAATCAGGAAATCAATCTTCTACAGCTTCTCCTAATGAGCAATCACAATCGCCAAATGGAGAACAACCAGGAAATCAATCATCCACAGTTTCTCCAATTGAGCATTCACAATCTTCTCATAGTGAAGAATCGGAGGCTCAACCTTCTACAGCTACTCCTAATGAGCAAACACATTCTCCTAGTGGAGAACAACCAAGCGGTCATCAAATATCCTCAGATCCTAATGGCCAACCACAATCGCCTAATGGGGAACAATCGGGAGATCAATCAACTCCGGCCTCTGTTTCTCCTAAAGACAATTCGCAGACTCCCGACGAACAGAAACCTAGCGATGAGTCGTCAAGCTCTACGAATGGTCATCAACAATCATCCAATGGAGAACAACCCAGTGATCAATCATCTTCAACTGTCCCCAGTGACAAATCACAAACACCCGACGAACAGAAACCTAATGACCAAACATCACCCGCTTCTCCTAATGACAAACCACAATCCCCTTCATCTGATGATCACCAACCTAGTGATCAAGCTTCTTCTGCAAATCAAAAATCGCCTTCGGAACAATCATCAGGAGATGGGAAATCTAAAAGTGATAGTCAATCTGGGTCCGGGCCACAACCTACTGCCCCTGGGCATAGTGGAGATCATTCTTCAGGAATTACAGGTATGATAATAATAAATTTCCTGCTTCTAAAAATGTATTTATAATAAGCAGAGGCCGTCTTGGCTCAGCGTCTGAAAGTCAACGCTACTGTTGTAAATTAGATTCCCATTCAAGGAACTCGAGTAATTTTCGTTCTCTCGCTCCGGTTTATGTCTGCCGCTCAATGAGCAGAAATTAGGCGGTTTATGGGTGACCGAGAGTCTTAACACTCAGTTCCCTCTGGCTACCCTGCTATATGCGGGATACAGCGTGAAATAAAAAAATATCTAATAATAGTTATGATGATTATTGACACTATCACTCTACTAAATTAAATATTTATTTAAGTTTATATTTCCATTTCTTCGCTCCGTATAAAGGTGAAGCGCGGCGTTGATTCTCGCCACTTAACACGCCTCCTGAATTCGGCGGAGTGACAGAACTCAAAGCCGGGCCTTCGCTTTAGTGCCAGAGCCAAGAAATGAAACTATTAAGAAATAATAATTCAATCCTCTAGAAATATGACACCGTAAGATTATAAAACCGTTACTTTATAATCTTACTCGTAACTTTATAAACTATCCGAAAATTGTAAACAGACATTGTCAAATACAAAAAATTCTCTTCCCTGAGTGGGAATCGAACCTACAACGGTCGGGTTTACAGTCACACGCTGTGCCTCTGTGCGCCATATTATTTCTACTATGTAAAACGTATTTCATTTACTTTTTAGGCACATTGAAAGGTCTGCAAGTAAACATGAATTTGAAGCTACTAATACTGCCACAAGGACCTATGAATAGCAAAAACTGCTACTGCGCCTGTGAAAGTCAAGATGCACCAAAACTAGTACCACTTAAAGATCTGAAAATTGAACTTAATGGAAATTGAGAAAAAATAAACTACTTTATTAATATACTTAATTAGATTATTATTATGTATAAAAATGTAACTGGGCGCTATCTGTACTTGGAAGATATATGAAAAGAATTACTTATTGGGTTCCTTCTGAATGTCATACAACCAAACATAATGTTGTTTTATATGTTTGTCAGTGCAGTAGGAACAGCTTCACCGATTTAGAAGCCATATTCACTGTTGTATTTTGACAAACTTTTTCTACATAGAGTCGCAGGCATAACTAGTTAATAATATAAATAAAAATATAATATATTTTTAATATAATTTTCAGTTAATTTATGTAATACAGAGTGTTTTTATGGTGCAGGGAAAATAAAAAATAGTTATTATTTTTGTTTTTTTTTTCGTACAAATTCTTTTATTTTTTTAGCTAATTCACACTTACCGTATATACCGTTTGCGTATAATAAATTTGATTATTTTTAACAATGAATGACTTTGTAAAAGTAAATCAATAAATATATTTCAGTTTGATTTTTTTTCAATGTGAATTTTTGCCCAAGAAAGAAGAAATAAAATATGAGAACATATTACATGTGCACTAAGTCCTTTTTGGAAGGTATTTAAAAATATTTTATTCGTATACTGTGCAAATAAAACAAGATAAAACTTGAATCATATATTGTAAAATAGGTATGATTAAGGCGATAGTTCGAGTTCAAATCTCCCAAACAATTTTATTTGCACTTGTAATAAAATGTTTCTGACATACAACCTTTGGCTATTTCAAGTACTTTTAAGTTAGAGATATTATATGTTAAAAATAATCAAATCTTCTTATTTGACTAGCATGTTAGCATACAGACATTTACATGAAATATTTTTGAAGCTGGATAATTTTTATGTTATGATAAGGGGAAAAACAATTCAAATATAAAACTAAAATGCGTAATAACAAAAAAATCTCAAAAATCAAAAACATCTCTGTATTGTAGATTAATTTATTTATATATACAAAAAAAAAAACAAAACATTCAAAATTAAAATAAAATGCGTATAGATATAATATTTAATCTACAATACACTTCAAAAAATAAAATTTGACAGTTCTATAAATTCACAGACTAAAAAAAGTAAAATAATAATAATAAAACAAAAAGAAAAAAACGTGTACAATTCAAATCGCCAAAAAAAAACTAAAAAACATGAATGATTCGCTAAAAACTCTGTTAAGACCGATTGCTTTACATTTATGGTGCTTGTTCATATAAAAATTCTTATTTCTATCGGTGTTATTGTTTTCTAATAAAGTTTAAATACTTTTAAATATTTTTGAAAATAAAATAAAAGTAGGTAAATATCAGTGGTTAGAAAAAAAAGTCTAAATCTGATGAGTTCATCATCAGCGTTTATTGTTTTCAGCTTATCTAAAAATTAGGTAACTCGAGAAAAAAAAGTTGTATCCCGCACACAACAGGGTAGGCAGAGGGAACATAGTGTTAACACTCCGTTCCTCACTTTCCGCCGCATTTCAGAATGCATTGCGTGTTGAGTGGCGGAACTTAACGCCACTTTTGCCTCGACACCATAGTGAAGAAAAGAAAATAAAAAAAGTTATTTTTTCCTATTTTCGAAAATGACTGAGATATTAAAAGTTAAAAAACGGCCTCCGTGGCTAAGTATGTGTGCCAATGTATCAATTCAGTAAAAATTGCCAAAAATTATTTTGCCTAAAAATTTATGTTTTGTTTCTATATAACCTCTCCTAACACAAACAAAACAAGTGCCTGTCTCTGTCTGTCTTTTTATTTGTCGGGCTCCTTTTGGAATCGCTAAACCGATTATTATGGGACTTTCAATGAGCGATAGAAGCGGCTATAGCGCAATAATAATAGTGTCCATACTAAAAGCTACTATTTTTATCTGACAAAAAAATATAAAGATTCACTGTTTTTATTAATCAACCACTGGAATTTATCTAAATTTGACAAAATGTTGCCACAATTAAAAAATACTGTGCACTATTACATATACGTACATATTTAATTATTTAATATTCGATGTCGAAACATTTATTGTTAGCTTACAATATTATTTTTCATTATTAAAAAAAATCTACTATTCGCCTCTATTCTGATAATAAAAAGAATAAGTGGGTTATAGTTTTTATCAATGCCGCTTTTTTCGTTGAAAAAATGTGTACATGTCATTATTATGTGAAATATAAATAAAAAGAACAAATTATAATCATTTTTATGTATTTTTTTGTTATTACATAACATTAACAAAAACTTACATAGAAATGCAGGTATTGTTCAAATAAGCTGAATCAACAACCTTTTTTCTTTGTTGAAAATCGGCATTGCATTTTAATTGTTATTTTATTTTGCTGCTAATATTAAATACATATAAAATTACGTACGTTTTATTATTATCTGTTACAATTCGTGTAGTTTTCTATTAATTATTATTTTTAAAATTTAAATAAAAAAATACACAGCCACATTTTTTGTGTCATATCAATTAATACAATAAAATAAGAAAAATAAAAAAAACATTGAATTAAAAAAATATATATATATTTACATTCTATGGTCATATTATAAGTACTTTTTAGTGGACGTGCGTGAAAACATAAACATCAAGAGATTAATTTTAAAACAAAACGATAAAAATAACTTAAAATAAAAAAAAAAATATTTTTATGCCCACTTGGTCTCTTTTGACAGTATCAATTTATTAAATTTTATAAAAAATGGGTTAAGTTCGAGTCTTTGCAATAACATAAAAGTTGGCAAACCTAATTACTAATGAAAAATGAAAATGAACTACACTACACACTAATAAACACACATAAGTTTTTTAAGTATTTTTTCTATAAAATATCTATTTTTCACTTTTTGGATTTTATTCCTTTGACTATAAGCTCACTTTGCAACAAAAACCAGTTGTCACCGCAATCAAAACATACGATCATTTGCATATACTCGTACGTAAATGCTCGTATGTTTTGATTGCGGTGACTTAGAAGTTTGTTTTTTCTGTGCTTAAGCGACCATAGACTTCAATGTTTGATATTAATTTCAGCTTTATTCTTCGACGCATTCTTGAGATAAATGGTCTTGACAGAGGGACAACAACGTAATCCTGTAAGGGTTCCGCTTTTACCTTTAATAAAAGTAAAGGCGGAACCCAAAAAAAAATGGTACAATACGCCAACTACTAACTTTTTTATTATTATGAAAATTCAAAAATCTGTCTAAGACTCGAATATTAACACAAATATTTTATTATATATTTTAAAGAGACAATAAAAAAAAAAGACTATTATACAAGAAATGGCCAAAAAAACTGGATGGGCCAAAAAAATATTATTAATAAAAAAAATTGTATAAAAATCCGTTATTATTTTGTATTTGTCTATTTAGTTGTTTTATATAAGTTATATATAGTACGTTCGAGGAGTCGTTAGCCACCCTCAAGTTAGGCTTTCTCAACTTTACACATTGTTTACTTACGCCGAGGAACAAAATAATCGAAACTAACCAAAAAACTAATATGCGCAGCCATCTACACCTAACTACAGGGCTAGCCACGACTCACGGTTGACAGTACTTTAATATTTATATAATAATAATAATTCAAGTCCTGTTTCTTTCCTTTTCTTACATATATAGAGCGAAAGAGAGACATCGATAATACAATGATAAATTAAGAAAATATTTTTTTAGCTTCACGCTATATCTGTATCGCATATAGCAGGGAAGACAACGATAATTTAGTGTTAAGACGGTCCGTCCCCATGCATCGCCTAATTATCGAGAGGTTGCGGAATGTGTAGCAGAACTGCCCCGCCTTTTCTGGCCTGAGCGAGGTAATAAAAAATCATTTGCCTACAAGTGAGAATCAACCGACAACCTTCGAGTTTACCGTCAAACGCTGTCTCGCTGTCAGAGTTAATTATTTATTTAATAATAATTAATAAGAAAAATAAATAGAAAATATATATTTTTTTCTTAATTTACCATTTTCTATAGGAATACTGCATATATTATATAGCTATGTTCAGAAACTTATTAAAAAACAATTAGTAACTTTAAATCGAAGCACCGTTTGGTTTTTTATGAAAAATAACAATTTATATTACATTATTATAATTATAATAATATATATTTATATTAATTATTTAATAACTTATTTTGACAGCTATTTTATATACAGTTAATGAATTAATGAAAAATAAAAATGTGCGTGTTTAAAATATAAATAATATTATGAATATAACAGATCTTTTTTTCAATTTATTAATAAAATAAATAAATCTTACTTCTTAACAATAAAGTAATATAATGCCCATATTTACTTTAATAAAAAAACCACAAATAATAAAATGTCGGACGGAAATGTCAGAAAACAAAATGGCTGTCAAAATATACTTCTTTTAAACACGTTATTATTTATTATTAGGTTAGTTTTTGGTATAGAATGTGGTTACGCGTAGTATATATATTTACTCATTTGACGACCTATCCTTGTCATGTTCGTGCATAGTTCTTGATCTCTCAAGTCGCCCCACCCACCGTTTCCTTTAGTCAACTTCTTATTGTGCTTCGCGCCGCCAGCGCTAATAGTGGCAGTCACTCTATATGGGTAGAGGTGAGATTTAGCATCTTGTAATAACTTTTGCACTTTATTTATTACTGTTGAAGCGTTGCAATTAGATTTTTTGTGGTGAAAACCGCTGAAATGGAAATAAAATTTGAATAGTGAGGACGATAATAATAATAATAATATGCTTTATTACCTATAAATAGTATACACCAAAAATTAATCAATATGAAAAATAATAATATCATTATATACTGGCGCAAAGGCACAAAGAGTTACTGTAAACGCGACTGGTTGCGGGTTCGATACAAATATTTAGTTCAATTGTCCAATACAGAATTTTATCTGTTGTATTAAAAAACATATAGCACATTATTAATAGAAAAGGAAAATCTATTAAAGTTTGTTAGCTGCAATATGTTAAAAACTTAAGTTTATTATATACACAAATACAAAAAAAAAACATCACTCACCACTCCCCAATATGAAAAACCCGTGGACCCTTACACAAAATTACTTTAAATTTTTCCCTTCCAGGTCTATTCTGCGAAAGATGTAGCAAAGAATAGTCCCAATTATAATCATCGTATGCACAAAACTGATCTTCTAAATCCATTATACTCTCCCATACAGTTTTATTGAATACCATTCCCATATTGTGCATACTTGAGTGCCAAGGGGTAATCTCCACCTTTAAAAGTAAAAAAAAAATGTCATGATAATTTTTTTACATAATGGTTTTTTTGACGTGGCAAAGTTAATTTTTAATCATGACATTTTATGGGTTAAGATATTTTGTTATTTATATTAAAGCAAGTTAGTTGTAGTTAGCAATATATTTTTGAACAAAATGTAAGAATTGTATGTACATTTAAAATAAGTGGAGAAAGAATGAAATTTTTCATTACAATATAAATATTTTAAATGAATATTAATTTAAAACTTCTAAATATTCTTTCTGTGTTTATTATTTTTTGTTCTATTATGAATCATTTTAAATTTTATACCAATCTTAATTTTAATAGTAAATTTTAACAATAAACATTCAATTTATTAATAGTTTCAATACAAATTCCATTCCTCAATTGTTACATACATAAGCAAGCATTATTTATAAAAATGCAAAAAATATTAAACTATGACTTAAAATCTTGTTTTAGAAAAGATAAAAAAGCCTAAAAATAAACAGTACAATATATATTTGGTTATTTTAAGAGTGTGGTTACAATCACGCATACAGTACGCTGTACTAAAAATAATAATTCATGCATAAGAGCCATATAATTTATGTTATGAAATTTAAAAAAAAGTATAAAACGATAAGACAAATACAAAAAAAAAAACGAAATAACATTAAATTACTGAATATATATATATTTTTTTTAATTTTATGGGTATTCAATTTCATAGGCGTTTTTTTAAATATGATATATATAAAATATGAAAATTACTCAAATACTAATATTTTATATATACAAACAACGTGATATGTAAGTTTAATAAAAATAACGAAGATATTAAGAAACTTTCAAAAAATAATTTCTACCACAGTAATCATCAGCAAAAAAAATTTCAAAATCATATAACTTTTTTATAGCATAAAAAAATATTTTAAAAGAAAAAAAAAACAAATTCAAAGAATAGGCAAAAGAAATATACATAATACATACATGTATGTATATACTTGTAGTAACGTAACTTAATTGATTAGCATCTCTNNNNAAACTACATTACATTACATTGATTGGCAAGAGACATGTTATTAATAAATATTTTTAATATTGGTTAAGAATTAATCCATATTTTTTAGAAATGTAGGAATATATATTTTTTGCCTTTTCTCACTGCGTGCTAAAAATGAATACTACATTGCATTCAAGCTTAGCATCAAAAAGCTTACATGCATTACACAAACAATTTATTTAAAAAAAAGGAATAATATAACAAAAAAACTTTGTCAACAAATTATGTCAACCTGTATATATGATTCTATATTTGTTATAAGAAGAATAAAATTTACAACACGACTATTTACAATATAACCATCATACCAATCCTTAAACTAACCATAACCAGTCTAACTACTTTATATAGTAAAAGAGAGAACGATTTTAAAGACAAAAAGTACACAATATATCGAAAATTGTACAATGGGAACGATAAATCTTAACACTAACCCTTTGCCTACCCTTTTTTACATGCAGTGCTTATTTATACGATGTAGCCAAAGAAAAAATATGAAAAAAAAATTAAAATTAAAAAAAAAACCACAATATTTTGCCACCTTTTGCGTATTCGAATATAAATTCGGGTAGACTTGATAATTCCACTCTTGCTGTCTCTTTCTCCTCTCCTCGCTGACCGCTCTCACTTGCTGTATGTAGTTGAGTGTTAACTGCTTCTTCCTCTGTTTTTAATTTTTTTTTTAATTGGACACTGACACAATGACATATAGATAACAGCTGCCATATAAAATATTTTTAGTTTATATACTCATAGTAAAACATATAAAGTAAGACCGGTGTGTCATCACCGCCCTTTTACGCATTGTTCACTCGGGAAGAAAATAATTGAAAGTAACAAAAATCAAATCCGCACAGCTAACTTTAGTACGGGCATCTCTCATCGTACGTACTGTATTACTTTTTCTATTAAAATAGAAATATTAAAATATTCACATAAACACCATTAGCCATTTTTTTTGTTTTCAATAAAAAGAATTATAGTCAGTTCTTTATTATGACGTTTCGAGAAAATTGACAGCGGTTAATAAAATCTTTATCAAAATTAACCTCGTGTCTAATTATATGCGACAACGATATTTTCCAATTTTTAAATAGCATTCAATTTTTTTATATACAAAAGATTAAAACAATATATTACATAGACAGCTGAAAATATCACTTAAAAACATATATTGTATTATTAACTTTTTTTTTTTTTAATGGCTTGATTTTGCGTATATTATTAATTATTTTTAATTATTATTATATATCAATTCATTCAAAAAATAAACAAAAAAGCTGCAATTATGACAGATGTCAAACAAAAAATTAAATATGCATTTAGTTACATAGATTATAACAACAACAAATAAACACAACGCTGTGCAAACTAAATTGCTTAGTAGTTAAAAAACATAAATAATGTGTAATTGTGTTAATTTGTTTAATTTTAGCACATTATTGTATGATAATAAATGAGTGAATGAATGAGTGTAACATTGAGTGAAAACAAAAAATGTGTTTAACCGCTATATTGAAAAAAACATTAAAGCTTTTTTTATATCACATTGATGCTAAGCATTGTAATAATTTTATAAGTACGTTTTATCACATTTAAATTAAAAATAAAACGACATATAGTTATAGATTAAAAACGAATCCATTTCCATTTATGGTTTTTTTTAAATTACTGAACGCAAAGGTAAATTAAGTCTAAATATATTTTAAATTGAGCTTATTATTAATAGATATTGAAAATTAAAAAATATTTTCGAATAATTTGTGAAATAATTATTCATATATAAATTTAAAATAAAAAATTATTGAAAATTAGTCGTTTATATATTATTATGGTCAATCTCTTTTTGGAAAAAGTTTATATTTCAATAATTTATCTATATGGCAATATTTCTGAACTAAACAAAAAAATTAAAACAATGTAATATTATATTCTTTACCTACCCTGGTACATGCTCGAAAATAAAAAAATATTATTGTCATCATGGGTCAGCATCTGCAAATGCGATTCGATTCCTACTCATGGGTATAAATTACTTTCATTTCCTCGCTCTCGTCTCTAGACTAAGCGACTACCACTCAATAAAATTACTATTAAATTATTTTAATTTTTTCCAGTGAGATAAAAGTGCGCCGCGTTGAGTTCCAGCATTCAAATTATAAAATCTACCTTATCACTGTTGCTATGGTACTGATACGTCTTGAGATACGTCCCGAGACACAATATTTCACATTGCGGACAAGTTTTATCTGCGGTCGACCGTAATAAATATAACATATGTATAAAATCCTCAGCCACATAGTGATCTTCTTCTAGGAACACTACCATACCTAGAAAAAATGTTTTTATTTTAGGAAAGTAAAAACTCTTTTAGAAAACATATAAGGCGATAGGTAGACACAAATGGGCGACAGAAGTGCGATAGATTGTGGGTTTAATTCCCACTCTGGAGAACGAGATATTTTATATTCTCATTTCCGCGTTCTAGTAACGAGGTAAAGCGCGAC
>FAPP01001966.1:4659-23318 GCA_001485965.1 Heliconius ismenius | reverse complement strand
TTTTGTTGTAATTTGTTTATTTTTTCACCATTTATCGTAAAACGTTTCCTACGGCACACCGCGCGTCGCAGTCGCGTCGCAGTCGCGCACCAATATTCCGCCTTGTGTATGTCGAGCGATACTTGCACTCACCTAACTCACTAAACTTAACACGACAACAAAACAGGCGTCTACAGAAATTTTGAATTTCACACATATTAGAAAAATAAATAAGCGTTTTATTATAAGAAATATAGAAACGATACATATCCATCGTAAGTACACACAAGCACCATGTCGCAGTCTGACTGCCTCCTTACCGTCCACTGCACTACCGATACACACCACACCGCCGCGGACGAACTACAATCGGAAAGCGTTAGACAATTTCTCGATTATAATAGCTCGATACAAAAAAAACGTCCGCGGCATACAATTTCGCTCCAAAAATACATAAAATATAAAATGATAGACACTGGCCCCGTAAGGATCGGCTTCAGTGACGCGAAAGAAACTATCATATAATTATATTATACATAAAATGTTTCATCACTGCGGTGGCAGTGAGTCGCCTCGTCAGATCACTCTGTACTCTGTACTCTCCACTCCGCATATACACTAAATTATAAGTTTTATGACAATAATTCGATCGGGAGATCTGTTAATGTTTCGACGTCATCAAAAGCTAGTGTCGTACAATAGAAAATAACAAGTATATAAAATACCATTACAATATAATAAACCTATAGGAAAATTCATCACACTTTGCAATCTTTGGATACAAATCTCCGGGCGCTATCGCACGTCGCGGGCGTGACGTCACGTGCCGCGCGGGCGAGGGGCGAGAGCGCCCGTCACATACTGAACCAGTCTCAGACAATCGAGTCGTGTCACACACGAGTTAAAACATTTTCAAAACATAATTTAAAGTCCAAAAATTTATCCTCATCACATGAGCCACTTCAGTCAACATTTCCATACATTACGATATCATTTACCAACTATACATATTGGGTGCGCAGTGTGTGTTCTACCCCTGCTCCCCCCGCTCCCCCTGCTCGGCAAGATAATAATGACACTTTCAAATTATAGTTTTACAAAACTCTCCATACACAACACCCAATACGCCAACATGGCCGTACCACCGTACCACCGTACTACCTACCACACCTCCCCACACATTTTATTGCGTTCAATGTATTTTAAAATCAGCATGCCTAACTATACGACGCCCTACGGAACACCACCGTCCTCGCTCTAATGAAACACTGGCACGCGATACGCGCCGATACTATACATACAATATGAAATATTTAGGACATAATATTTCGAAACGTTAACCCTACAAATCATTTACCATTATTTAATATAAACTACAATCGATTGGCAGTATTCGTTCACTTCACCCCACTCTCGTGATATCACACTCCCCGACCTATACGTACAGACTACAGACCCGCTAAGTAACGACTGCGAACTCTATCCTGCGCGAATGCCTGCACTCTGATGCCGGCCGGCCGAGACCCGACCACTGTTTTCGTTTTACCTATCGATTTCAGGTACTGGTATTGCTTAAATGTAATATATGAATTTAGAGGTGTATCACATGGTGGCGGCGATCGGTGATTGATGAAGCCTGTAGGGGGGAAATACGTCGACACGTTCAGAAAACCCCGTTAGTGCCTTGAAACAAACCTACTGCGACATAAAATGTAAAAAAAATCAATCACGATTAAAATATATGAGTATATATGAAACAATGTATATTGCTGTGCTCTATAAAATTAGTAAAAAATCAATACGTAATAATGACTATATATTCACATAACCGGTCAGGCCGCTACCGGCTATTCTATTGCTAGTCAGGAACAACTCGACGCGGAGGCGGAGGCTGCGACGGCAGAGCGAGCTCCGCGACATCAAACGTAACGCACAGATAAATTATCTTTTAGCAAAACATCAATCAATATCAGAAATATAATTAAAACTAACATACTATTATAACTCTGAATCTTTTTTATTCTTTTTTTTTTCATTTTCCAGTTTCGATCAGTATCTATTAAGTGCTATGTACCGTATGTATAACGAAAGGAGCGGGAGCGGCGCGCGCGATCGGCGCCGACACACATCGTGAAGACGACGGCGTTATTCTTGTCATCTACTTATTATATATAATTATACCACATGTTGGAAACCTGCAGGTTAAGACGTGAAAAACTTAGGTTTGAAATATTCTTTTAGATGTATTGCAGCGCGGTGTGTCGGCGCTGGCGCGAGTGCTAATGAATATTATAGTAATTGACTATCACATGAGACGGCTCACGGGGCTCCTCCAGGCGACGACACTCATTATGTCACAAACGCACAGCACAGGCCAAACGCTCTCAGCCTAAAGAGACCTTGTTATAAATTAAGCTGCCATCATCCATACGTAACTGCCAAGATGGTCTCTAATATTGATAATGGTGATTGCTTTGTATCAATTAAAAGCTTTTCTTTTGCACATCAAATTCCAGCAAATAATATCTATGATGAAGTAAATGCGATCGATGAAATATGCTCGTGTAGAAAAATCGTAAGTGGCAGTGTTAAGCCGTGAAATTTATAAAAGCTTAAAAACAACAGTAACCTATGAAGTGAAAGGAGGACCCAGTGAACCGCAACGAAATAATGGAATTGGTTCGAGCGAGACCTAGATCCGGAAACTATTAAAATATACCAGACATTATGGAACGCATCTTGGTTCGAAAGGTCTACTATAGAAAGCAGGATGGGAATTCAGACAAACAAAAATATTTTAAAAGAATACGTTGAATTAACTAAACATGGAATCGATCACAAACGCTATCAGAAAGATCTCTTCAAAATCGATTCTTTGAATAAAAAACCGATAAAGACCTTGCGTCCAAGTTTCTTATTATGCATCACTCAAGCTCAAAAGGAGGAAAAAGAATGAACAAAATGACGAAAATTAGATCTGCTAAACCAATTCGTAAATAATAGGCGGTGGCGCGGCGGGGGATGCGGCGCAGCGCGAGTATCACAGGAGGCAGCTTCGAACACTCGCCGCCCGCCGGCGGGACACCGTACTACACACACGATGATATCTATCGAGGTCTACGGAAGATGGAAGGTTTAGCTAAAGTATTTGTAGACAGATTAGTGTACTAATCCTTAACGATTAAATAAAACAAAAATTATGAAGGGACGATTATGAAAATTTCCAAATGGGTCGTATAATCTAAAGACTATAATATAGGAGCAGCGCGTACAAAGCGCGACAGTTACAGGCAAGCCTCGGGAAAGGGGACAGGGTACGGTGCCGCCGGCCAGACACAAAATACGTAAATTCGAATCCGAAAATCAAAACCCTTTTGCGTTAGAGCCACACCTCGCGCACTACTGCTCGTTGCCGACGTCATCTCTCGCGTACACTACTCGACTCCGTAACGACCACACGCAGACACGTAGACACTATTATATTATATTATTTATATTAACTTTACGCCACACTCGTCGTACATAATATATCATTATATTAACTTTATTGACTGAGAGGGGGCGGGCGCTCCGCCATATCGTATATAATAATCATTTAATTTATTTAATTAATCTTCTCTAAATATAAACTCTGTAAATCTTAAACGTCTATGGAACTAAAATTACACTTTGTACCATAAATTGTTGTTAAAATTAAGCCACTAGTAGCGGGGAGTCCCCGCGCCACACGACACATGCACGGAGGCCGCTCGTGCCGCCCCGCTCGCACGCGGCCGCGAAGGGCGCGCGTGCGTACGGGACGGAGCGAGGCGGGGTCGCGCGGCCGCCCCTCCCGCCGCGCCCAGGAACGACTGACGCCGCTACCGCTCCGCATATATCTCTATTATTTATTATAGACGAGTGATTTTATATAGGTATTTTTTTCTTTTTTTACTATATTTTAACGTTATCGGACGTAACCAACTTATCCCACACTATTTATAGGGCTGAGGAAAATGTACTGTAAATTAACCTATTCGAGGACCGGTTTAGACTGCATCGTTCTTAGTTTGAACGAACCCAGAATCGAACCATAGACGACCGCATGAGGTTACCTTAACGTTCGCAACTTTACAATAACGATGCCGTCACAAATCAGGTGATAGGATTTAAAATACGTAATACGATTGTCTTTAGTCACAGATAAAAAGAAAACATAAAAATAGAATTATTCTCTATACTTTTACAGACCGAGTAATCTAGGCAACGTAGTATATAATAGCTGCTAGTCAGGACAGAGTCACTATCTAAAAACAAAAATATTTATGTATATATACTCTCAAATGTACTTCACATTTCAATCATCGTACAACTATTGCTAAAATAAATATATACATTATATAAGTAAAATTCATTGCGGAGAACAGGTCCCATACACCAATGTCGTCCAAAAGTGAACCGTAACATTTGAATATAAGGTTCAACTCCCAACGACAGTGGGGCATGAGTTATACCCCCGCTGCGTATACGCTATACAGAACATAAGCGGCACGCCGTCACACCGAATGGAACATTAAATGGTCTCTCTTAATAGGAGACATTAACACAACATGTGACATTTGAAAGAGATTGCACAATCTTGTTATTATATCTCTAACTCTTGCGTTACTTTGTTACTGACAGACAACGCACAGACAAAACTACTGCTTAAAGAAATTTGTCAAATTTCAACTTTTGGTAAATGAGGATTTCTCAAAATTAATACAGAAACAGGTCGACGCGGAATATTATGGGGTACAGTGAAACGATGAACTTAATGATATTTCATTATATAGCCTTCCTCAATAAATAAACATCTAACACAAAAATATTTGTTCAAATTGAACCAATAGTTCTTGAGGTTAGCGCGTAAAAAAAATCATCTCCTTAGTTATGTAATATTAGCATAGATTATACAATCACCTACAAACTTCTGTAGTTCGGTGCGAGGGTCGAACAACATAAAATATTAAACGGGCGTATTACTAACTCCGAGTCGTAGATAACTACGTACCTACTTACCGTAAAACACTTAACAGCCTACATTTTTTTGCTGTATTTTTGTATATTTTTTATATTAATTTAAAAGATGTGTATAAAAAAATTAAGAGCTCGCACGAGCGTAGCAAATACAAGTGAAGTCACGGGGAGTGATACGAGTCGGAACTAAACGAAACTAATAATATTTAGAAGGATTCTTTCTGTCTCCTTCTATACACCCCCTACCCCCTATTTCACCTCCGACCACACAAAATACGCCCATAATTCTGCATGCACTTCGAACACTTTGCAGTAGTTCGTGGTCACGGTCACGGATAGACTGGACTACTACAGTGTACAAAAAGTCGGATTTCTAACATGGCTGGATATATTACCAAATATAGGCGATTAATCCAGTTTAAGAGTTCCGTTTAAAATGCTTAAAAATCGCAAAAATATAACATCTTATTATGCGAAACAATTAAATGTTTTTTTGGCGATGAATTCTCTTTTGTGTACGTATCGAGGGTGATAGGGGGGTGGGGACTGCGCCGGGTGCTCACAGGGAGTGTCCGGCCACTGCTTATCTTTTATCACTTGATCATTCTTTATAGACACCAAGGTCTCCATCACTGTTTACTACACTATCACACTTATCGCGACACGACAGGGCCCCGATATTATGCAAACTCATAAAACGCGTGTCAATATAATGAAAATACATTTATTTAAAAAAACATATAAACTAAATTATTTATGCATTTATAATGTAATAATTTTAGTTTTATTTTTTTATTATTATTTTTTTGTTTTCAAAATTCTCAAGACTTCGGGATTAGATCCACGATCCGCGTCACACGCGGCACTCTAATTACTAAATGATAAAAATAACTTACGAAGTAAACAAACAACGGGGAAAACGGGGAGAAAGAAGTGAAAACGGAAAAGGGAGGACATGGAGAAAATGGGAAAGCAGGAATATGGAGAAAATTGGCAACGGAAAAGGTGAGGATAGGAATTGGGGAAAAGGGAAAAAATGGGAGAATGTGTAAACATAATGTATTGAATGCGCCGCGACGCCGCTTGCCTACGAATATATCACAGCAGACCGCTACTTACCTAAGATTCGAGTGTAGTCGCTCCGCTCATACATACATATTATATGTAACATTAGCATTTTCATGTAAAAAATCCTTAAAATTCACCAATATCGTTATTTGAAAATTTTTGCCATTCAATTATATGTGTATATATGAGTGGCGTCTGTAATACGCGCCTGTAAACACCCGGTGCCTGTTCCTTCGTTATTACGATCCGCAACACGCTACTATCACCGACAAACTAAAAAAAGTCCAAAAATCTGCGGCAAATCGTAATACCAAAGCATGCTTTTAAACTTTTTAATTTTATCTTCTTTTTTTTATTAAAAAAACCTGTCCGACCCTACGTCCAATCCTCACTCCCGTGTCCGATATATACAATATCTCGATGTAAACAGAAAGTAAAGTATTATTAAACAATAGTAATAATAATAATTAAAAAAACACATTCACCTACAAACTAGACAAGTGGCATTAATCTGAATTTTTTTTTATATATTATACAAACGCCCGGGGAATTATTAGAAAACACTTGGTTGGCCGCAATATTTACAAATGTAGAGCCGTGGCAGCAGCATCAAACCCTGTTTACATAGTTTTTATTGGTGCTGCTTTTTAACATATATTCGCGTGTAAACCGGTCAATAATGATGTATGTATATATATATACATATATATATATAAGATTTGTTGCTAACTCCAATATTTATAACTAAACAATATGAAAACATAGACAGTGACATTCTATAACAGATGAATATAATCATAATTAATTAATTTCCAAAGCATATTTACAAATTTAAGAATCACAATCGACAGCCAAATAAAATTGGAGTTAACAAGCAATCTTTTACAAAAAAATCCGATTAAAATCCTGTACGAATCGGTTCTGTTTATCAGTTCAAGATGTGGTTATAGAAGAAAGCGTTGATGAAGCTTGTAGTGTTCTTGTTTAGGGTTTCCCACCAGCGCGTTGAGGAGTAGGGGGCGGGGGCGGTCAGTACGGTCAGTCGAATCAAATCCGGGGCGGCGCGCTGCCCGCAAATGATTCCTGGAAACAATTTTATTTTATAAACCATATACATTCATTGATAGAGGGAACACAGTGTGAACTTCACACTAGGAACCGCCTATAAAATACATGTTATTGAGTAACTACGGTGACAATGTTATTTGCAAAATATAGATATTCTTTCCTGAAATTTATTGGGATCGAAATACCTACTTGTGACGTGTATATCCTCTAAAATGTATGGCATGTACATTGTACATATATAAGCTAAATATGGCGCTGAGTTCTATCACTCAACATTCAATATCTTGAAAATTAGACGGAAAATATGGAACGGAGTGCGTTACCACTAGGTTTCTCGGCCTACCCTGCTCTATGTAGAAAATGCGTGAAAATAAAAACTATTAATATATATTACATATATATAAATAAATGGTAATGCTCACCACGTCCCGGGCGGGCTGCGCGCTGGAGGCTCGCGGCGCGGGCCCGCCGCCGCCCTGAAACATCGCGCCCGCACTGCTCAGTGTATCGTCACTCACCTTAGTGTCATTTATTAAATACTATTATTTATTACTCTTTTATATTTATTTTGTTTTAGAAGAGTGCAGAGTATTGATTTAGATATTACTTTTTTATACTGAAATAGGCTTCCCTTGAACCGCATCAAGCCTGATAAGCGTTGATGTGGTCTACAGTGGTGCACGCTTGCCTAGTAAATGCGTCTAGAGATAAATCACTGTTTTTAGCTTCACGCTATATCTCGTACACAGTAGGTATCAACGCAACGTTTTGTTAACTCTCGTCCGAAGGAGGTCTTAGTGTCGTGATTGGGCTCGCGGGGTAGACGTAGTTCATAAATCAAAAAAACGTATTCTGCGCAAGTGTTTCCGCGTACCTTCCATAATAATATAATAAGATGAGAGTCTTTGAAAACTATTGTATAATGTTGGGAAAAATATTACTACAACGTATGTTAACTTTTAAAAAATAAAAGTTTAATATTAAAATTAAGAATAATTAAAAGTTTATAAATAAAGGTTTAATATTAAATTTAAAAAAAAAATAATATTAATCTTTTATTTCATAAATTAAAAAACGCACCAGAAAGCGTCGAAAAGACATGGTGCGTCTTGTGAAGTCAAGTCTATCATTGTATAAATACATACAAAATGTCAATTTGTTGGCTTACCAAAGCATGATGGAAATTGCTCTGATTGGCGTTCAACTTAATATCATGGCGGCTTGCCATATTTTATAGTGTTATTTTTTGTACATCAATGCTCCTTATCACTTAGTAATAAAAGGAATGGGTGTATTCCAATGTACTAATAGGGTTTCTTTAATTATAGACACATTTTTGGAGATTTTTACTAGGTGTCATGATGCCTAGTTATATAGTAGCAGTAGTGGGGGCGACGTACCTGGTGCATGTCGGGCGCGTGAGGGTGCGGCGCGGAGTGCGCGCGGCTCATCTTGTCGCAGTAGTCCGCCAATATGTCCCTGAAGCGCGTCCAGCACTTCTCCGGCACCGTGATGGCTGTGCGGAAGTTGCTTTTTACCTGAACACACAAACATGCACATACACAAACGTACACTGAGCAACTGCACATAATGGTATTACTCGGGAATGCAACCAGTTACCTCCACTGCAAACAAGTGCAACCTAACCTTGTTCGCCATACCAGAGCAAGGAAACAAAAACATTAAATATTTCATTCCCCCGAGTGGGAATCGCACCCGGAACCGTCGCATTTACAGTCACACACTTGTGCCCCTGTACCACGACTGGCCTCTGGATTTCAAAGACATCAGCTAATGCTTGCTAGTCACTGATAAACATCCTGTTTATTATTAAAAAGAACATACAGCTCCACATACAATAAACATCAAAACTAATTTGCCTCAATACTGAGGTAACAACATTCTGAAGTAATGAATGAATTGGATTTAAATTAAATCACATTTGACACTATACATGCGGGTAGAAACAAAAAAATACTGTCGAAAACATTTTACGACATTATTACAACATTTCACGTTTTATGGACATAGACATGAATCAAAGGTGGGAAGGTTCAGGGACTTAGAGTCTCGGAGGTTGACATTTAGGGGTTGATAGTTGAGAGCTGAGGTGTGGGTGTGGGGTTCCGTTTTAGGTTTAGTACTTTTGGGGTCTTGGGGTTTGGGGTTTAGGAGTCGGGGGGTGAACCATGCATAGTGAAGAGCGCCGTCGCGCGTCTCAATTACTTGCAACGATGGTACCACCTCGCTGACTTTCATGTAGATGCCGCGGTTGTTCTGCCCGATGTCGAAGTAGAAGTTCTTGTTGTCGACACGCAGGTGCCGCCCCTCCGGAAGCTCGCCTTTGAACCTGTCGAAAAAAATAGAAATTTAAAATTGTTGACACTGTTGATAAAAATAGGAATTAGCTAATACTTGTTTAGCTAAAAATAGTACTTTTACATATACGGCAAAACATAACTTATTTCATCAAAACGACATCCTTTTGAGTTAATGAATTGGATCAGAATGTTTGGAGATGGTGGTATAATGGGTTCTTTAGTTGTGGGTTGCATTCCCACATGAAGGTATTAAATATTGACTGTTGTCATTTCCTCGTTCTGGTAATGAGGTGTCTCACCCGCCGTCATCGGTGCCGAAGTCGTCGAGCAGGTCGGTGAGCGCGTCACGGAACTCGATCATGCCCTGGGCCGGCAGCGCCACCTGTGAACGCGGCCCGCCGCGCGTCATTGTCTGCGACACGCGCAGGAAGCGCCCGCGCGAGTTCTCCTTCAGGTCCAGGTAGTAGCGACGGTTGTCCTGGGGGGGGACATAATTATTTGTCATTTGTGATAATAAATATCTATACAAGTAATTCAATTCAGTATTTTTGATTTAATAATGCATGTTAAAATAGAAATCATATTATATTAACAGCAATAGATTTTGTATTGTAGTATTAGCGCTGTTTCTCTTTTAATATTCACATTTAGAATGCGTGGTTTTATAATATTATATAATCATAAATCGTATTTATTAAAAAAAAAACACATTTTCAGTTAAAACACCTTGAGCATCATCTCAGATTTGAGCTTGCCGTCGTCAGGCACGTTGTCGGGGTTAGGCGGCCCCAGCGACGAGTAGAAGTCGCTGAAACTGGACAAGTGGTCACGGAACTCCGCCGCCGTTGACATCGCCAGGAAGATCTGACTTCGACGCCCGTCTGCACCGATCTACGGAGAATAATTATCATTTATAATATACATACATATAGCAATATTTACTTTAAAAAAACCGTATAAGAATTTTTACGTAGCGGGATATGAACCCACGCCGACTCTTGCAAACCTCCCAAGCTGACACAATTTGTTTTTCTAAATGTAGAATAACACTTTTAACTTTTACAATATATTGTATGTATATGTCATATTTTATAAGTATGGTCTCTATTTGATATAATATCTATGACTTCAAAATAAAGTAGATGAATTTGCCTCGACACCAGAGTGAAGAAAATGAATAGTAATATTCCATTTCGGATTGGAGTAGGATCGAACCCACAACCAGTCGCGTTTACAGACCCACACTCGTGCCTCAGCGCCACGCCTGGCCTCAAAGATAAGATATAAAGACAGTTAAAATTCTTGCAAATCAAACAGATTATGACATCGGCCTAATAATCACCCTATCCGGAATCTATTTCATCAACGTCAATTTACGTAACGCGAGTCAACGACAATTGCCAAATTACTTTGACGTAAGGCGTACGAGTCACGTAATGTAAGCGACAAAGCCGTTAAAACTGATTCAAGTTCTATATCGAATAAACCGTCTACTTTGTTCCAGTACATTTGACAAAATAGATTCTAATTTAATTAATGGATTTCAAAAAAATGTAGTCTCTATGAACGCCTTGACAGAATTTATTTAGATCATCGCGGTATTGCGTGAAATACAAAGCACGAATATCAAGTCGGGCGCAGCACAGGCAGTAATGTCCCCGTCTGTCTGCCGTAATGGAGGTCGGGATGCACGACACTCGTTTATTTTTACAATAGCAGTACCGTCGTCGGTACGGCGGTAAAAGAACAATGAGAATTTTCTAATTTCCAGCAATACCTAAAACCGGGGAAATTTCATTTTCCGTGTCCCCTGTCTGTTTTTATTAACTAGATATACAAGCGCGAAATTCCGACAACTTTTCAATTCAATTTTAAATGAACAGATGTTTCAAATAAAAAGCTTCTGAAATTCGTTAATAGTCGAGGCTTCCAGCAAAAATATTTTAAATTGATAAATTAGAAAAACGCTAAATGGTAAATATTACTATCCGTATGTATTAATAAATAAATAAAGGGATCGAAAATAAATTTGTAAACGTTAGGCAAAAACTAAGAAAGTTAGTCGACTATTAGATTTCAATATAATTTGGCCTCAATCAGCTAACGACACCAGCCTATAATATTGGCCTCGCCCAATTGTGGCCACGTCCACGTCCCATGCTAGCTGCCTAATGCCTACAGACGTCCGCCTGACCTCTTTTTAAAACTCACTATATTTTGCAACTATCTCATTTCACACATTTGTTTTCTAATTTTCAAACCTTGCAGTGCGTCACTAAGAAAAACTGTCGTTTTACTATTTAAACTACACTGTAAGGTTAATATAATAAATTTATTTGCACTAACTACTATTAAAATTCATCTTTTTAACTTATTAATTGAATTTTTAAAGTACCTACAGATCGTTTCGTCACCTAAATTTCTCCTATCAAGTACTGGAGCCATCCATGGTTACAAAGTAAACGAAACGTCACTGTCCCGTAGTATACAGACGACGGCCAGTAGCGCTGTGATTACAAGCTTTGGTTCAGAAATGGACCAATTTAGACACAAAGGATAATACATGTGAAAGCTACCAGCCATTTCAGGCATTTTTATATATGTTTAGAACTAACACAGTTTCCACATATTGTTCAAAAAATTATAAAGGTATAATTTACTATGAAGGTTACTTAGGGTAAGTAGGAAGAAACACTACTAGATTCTTAAAATTTCAGCAGGAATGAAAAAAGAGCCACATAAGCTACGTTCCACGTGTCCACCAATGTCCATGCAGACAAAGTCGCGGGCGACGAATAGTATATCTATAAATCTTCAATATGTCCTAATGATAATAGCACTGTTTACTTCAAGTAAGTTTTAAGTAATAAAAGGACAATAAGCGTTCGTGAGTGCGAGTACAAACTAACCTCTGCTACTTTGATAAACCGTCCGCGGCGATTCTGCTTCACGTCGAGGTAAAACCTCTTTGACTGTATTTGTAGCATTTTTGTCGCCAACTCCTGCTCCTGTGACTGTTGACCTGGAACATACATGTTTTCTATACATTTTTTAATCATAAGGCCAGCGTTGATATTTTAAAGGCTATTGAATACGAATACGGTGTTTAAATTATAATTATAACAAAAGATTATATATAAATTCTATCCTCGCCTCATTAATAGCCTAGATGAATGTCTAATATTTTTGCCGTATTACCGCTTACACGTGTTTTTGGAGCTTAATTTTTTCTTGTATTTTGTTCACACATTTTAATCTATTTACAAATACTCTTCCGTTACTGAGTGATAGACAGACAACACTCCTCGGCGAGAAATGTTGAAATCCAACACGTAGGTTCCTAGAGGACTTTCCAAGATTTCTATAGGAATACGGCTACAAAAAAAATTATAGAGCATAGTCTTTGCTCAGGGGCATAAGTGCGTAACTTTAAACGCCACTAGTTGTGGGTTGATCCCCACTGAGCAAATGAAATATTTTTCTAAATGTAAATTTTCAATCTTCGCCCTGGTGTAGAGGCAAAGCGCGGCGTTAAGTTTCACCACTCAACACGCAATGACTCCAGAATTGGGCGGAGCCTTTATATACTGTATCCTAGTAAATAATAACTTTCAAAGATAGTTCAAAGATAAACTTTTAAGCCACCTTTATTTCTATGGATACAAATCTCTAGTAAATTTAGTTCTAACGTCTTTGTAGCCTACATTCTATATTGTAGAGTACTTTCTACTTTAATTTTACTTATTAATCAAATAAATTTGCAAAAAATGTAAATTAATTTAGCTTTCCATTATCCAACAGGCAGGTGTCGAAACTCGAACGAACGTAATTAGAAATCGCCATTGATTACTCAGCTTTGCAACGCGTTACAGACAGACACGCACCGCCGTTTCCTTTGCTTATCTATAGCAGTAGCTATGCTTTTACATACCTAATATACTACAGCTATGCTAGCAGCTGTCCAAATATAAGTTCATACATACTATATATAAAAAATGTATATAAAAATAAACTGTTGTGATAATAGTAGCCATTCTTAGTACTACCAAACTTACGAAAGTCCGGAATTAATAATATAAAATTAATCCCAGTGAATTCACGTGACTTTTCAACAAGAAGTCAATAACCGCATACTATAAGAATTTGCGAACGAAAAAACATGTATTGTAATCAAGTACCTAATATATATGTTTTTTATCAATAATTAATGGTAATTTTCACGAATAATAATACTATATAAATTAACATAAGTATGTAGGTATATATAACATAACCCGCCGCGGCAAAGTACCATATTCACGACATCAATAAAACGTTAGATAACATAAAAAGTTGTTTTTAAACAAGTTCAACGACCTCCAATTGGAACCCAAACAGGAACAGACTGGGTTTTACGAGCGCTAGCAAAATTAGAGGCCCACCCAATATTATGTATATGGTAATTTTGTATATATTTTTTTGGTTCGCACTACGCCGCGCACATATAGGCAGGTATATTATATGCTAACAATGCTAATACAACGCTTTTCTTTCAAATATTTATATGTAATTGAAAAGCAGCGATGCCGGAGATTTGAACAGATAAAGTAACTACGGAATTCAACGCCGCGCTTTGCCTCGTTACCTATATTATGCCGTCTTTAAAAACAGAAACCGAAAAAACAGTACCTACTTGCCATTAAAATTAATATTACTGATGATGACGACGTAGTACTTAAAAAATATTTTACAATATCTCCAATACACATTCCATTACATTTTTTAATTACTTACCGGAGTCAAAATTGTTTCCACCCGCCTCCATGCCTGGACCATGATATTCTGTAAAAATATCAAAATAACAAATTAACTTTACGTGCCTTCATAATATAATTGGAGGGAATGAAACAGGGATTTAAACTGAACAAATAAAGATCTGACCGCCTGTTTCATGATGGACCCTATTATAAAATATACGACATTATATACGTATAGTGTCTGCTAGTAGCTGCGCGCATACATAATTTCAAAATTGGAGAACTCAATTATATCATAAACATATTTTTTATATTAAAAACTATAAAATATGTTGCTAAATACACCGGAAGCGCAATCTACACAGTAATAGGTACTAATAGCTGTGGTTTCTTGACAATGCTCAAGCGGACAGACGTACGGACGAGCAAATAAAATATTTAAAAAAAAAAAAATAATTGTAAATATTTTCTAAAATTACGTGCTAAAAGTATTTTTATAGATAATAATCAGTATTAATACTACTGCACGTATAGATAGACATGGTGTGATTTAGGTTCAGCAGACTGTCTCTAATGAGACACACCATACGCCATAATTGGAGGCACAAAGAAAGCGAAGTAGGTTATTCCAATATTTTTTCGTAAAATTACAAGCCAGTACTTTCAACCAAAATATTATATAAAGAATAACAATTTGTAACCATTTTTTGGTTAAATTAAATGGCATCGTTGACAAAATTTTGGGTAAAAGATAGAATAGGCACCACACTGTCGTCCATTTTATTTGCAAAACGATCCGTGCCTGTGCAACTCTGCTTTACTTAAATTATATTATAATAATGAAACACGCAACTGAACAAGTAAGGCTATTTGTTCGCTTTGTTACAGTTACTAGACAGGGCTGACTGCTGATAAATAGGAGCACTAAAAACTAACCGCACCGCTAGTGCACCAGTGCAATCATAGTAAAGCTGAAGAAGTTATATTAGCATTTTATGATAGTTTTTCCTTTTCGTCAATTGTTTTAGACATTGAATTTGATTCTATAGAAACGCTGCCTTTATACTCCTTCTCAAGATTAAAATAACTTAAATTTTAAGTATAATCAGCACTAGTATTGAAAACAAATGTAGTGTCCAACATACAGTTTGTAATTTAAGTTGGAGCAAAATATGGTGATAAGAAGTGTGACCGGCCACGGGCGAGTGGTTCTGCTCGGATTGCACGTGACAAGGCCTCCGGCACAAAGCGGCTTAACGCACACCGGCGAGTATCGATACACTGGCCTCCGACCTAGCTGGAGGCAGGCAGGCCAGGCATATTAAACTGCAGTAGGTATTATAGTTAGTAGTTACAGATCCGTAAGTTGACATCTGATATTTGTGCTTATGGGCCATGCAATTACTTGCAGCTACTTTAAACTTAATGAAAACAGCTATGGAATACCACACATATAATATTTGAAATAATTAAATATGCATCTTTCATAGATATCAGTAAATATGACTTATTTGCATACATCGCGCGTACTGTTATTTATTGCGCATCGTCTTTGGAACACCGGCGCCTTAACCGGCCCAGGTCACTTGGGAACGCAAAACACAAAGAAGAATTATATAGGGCCCGTCGCTCTCACATTTGCAATATAATAAATTTACGCAAGTGGACTCAAAGTAGCATACCATAGTCCATAGCATTACACGATACGCCCAACGTACTTAGGTTTGCGGTTTTGGATCGGCACGTTCTAGTGTTAGATTTTGCATGCAAATGTCCTTCACTGTATGGGTTGCTTTATTTTAGAAAGAAATATCTACTTTGTCCTATTTTAGTGTAATTTGTACGTACAAGCAAATAACGTATAAATATCGACATAATAAGCCATCGAGGTGATCAATCGGGCATCAGGTTAAATATAATTTTATGAGAAATTTTCAGGACTACGCCCCAATCTTTTGATGTGAGTCACCTAATGCTCACCTAAATCCCAAAAAGTGTCTATTAAAAGAATTACAGTTCTAGGTCACCGTCGTAAAGCTAGGCACGTTGGTAAGAACACTTACAGTGAATGTGGAACTATCTCTTCCAAGAATATAATTTTTCGAGGCCAAACGTCCTATTATAATATGACGCCTATAAATAACCATTTTCGATATGTCTTAACGGCAAAAAAGTAATAATTTATTTATACAGCAAAGCTTCGTTTCATTTTATATGCACATTAATTATCCAATTACTTAATAGAACACCTAAACAAATAATTCAAACCAATATTAGTTCATCAAAAATATATAAATCGTCAAAGCAATCCATCAGGCGGCTTCACTGAGCGCGTCCTAAGGAGCGACCTTCATATTTAATGTAAATTTCGGAACAAAGGCGAGCTTATACAGACAAACACAGGTTCGGGCGTAATAAACAGAAATATTGTCCAGTAGTTAGTCAGTTAGTGTGTTGCGCGTGCCGTGGTAAATAAATCCAATAAGGCGATGGAGGTGGAGCCGGAGTCGGATTGCGTGGTTATGTAAGTGGTTCAAGGCGGGTCATTGGCAGCAGACACAATTTAGCCACAGACGCGAGCCAGACGGACAAAAAAGTGAAACCATCATTTTTTTCTTGAGAAATCACACCTCAGCTCGCACCGCGCTCGAGAAGGAACAGTTCTCATTGAGCGTAGCGCTTTTTGTGTACCTGCGTATGCCTCGTTGCCGACCACCGACGTTAATTATATTGCAAATTAATTACGTTGTGATATATATTACGTTGTTCCATCCGCCATGCTTGTTTCAACTTACACTTTAAATATATTCATTTGAAAAAAAAAACAAAAGGCAAAGTAGCTTGTGTTATTTTTCATATCTTATTTTATATTCTACAATGTTGTTTGTTTTCTTTAGAAAACTTTAATTAACTAGTCAATATAATGTTTTTTTTTGTATTTTATACCATGTATCGATGTGATAATTAATAAGAAATATATTATATGTAATGCTTAGCTTCATTGAACAAATGTTAACGTAGAGGGATCCTTATACAGCGACAGCCACGTTAATATGGAGTGACGCAATGACGGGCGGAACTAAATTCGCGGTTCGCACCTCGCGAAGTTTCGTTTCACAATAGTTGCCCAATATATTCAAATAAAATACCACTGGATGGGTCAATGGTGAAAGTGTATGTATCGGTTAGCCAAATTCGTCCTTGGAACTTAAATAATTACAAATCAGTAGGTATATAATTTACATAAAATCAGCTATGAAATTTAAATGAAATTATTTAAAATTGGGGTCATCCTGGCGCATAAGCGCGCGATTTTGTTGGTTCGATGCCCACTCTAGTAGTACTTAATATTTCTATTTCCTCGCTTTGGTAACGAGGCAAAGCGCGGTGTTGGGTTCCGCCACTAAAACACGATGCTTACTTAGAGCTTAGATCGGAATTCTTATTAAGGACTAAAGGTATATATATAGTCCATTTATAATTCATAAATTCATGTAATAATTCATAAAAA
This sequence comes from Heliconius ismenius, assembly GCA_001485965.1. Classification (NCBI taxonomy): domain Eukaryota; kingdom Metazoa; phylum Arthropoda; class Insecta; order Lepidoptera; family Nymphalidae; genus Heliconius; species Heliconius ismenius. The sequence continues at coordinate 5,637 of FAPP01001966.1, read as the reverse complement.
GGAACGATATAAAGCTATATACAAGTGTGAAGTTTAGCAAGCAGACTCGACCGTGGGACGTATCAATCCGTTGAAGGTCGTTGACCGCTAGGGCCGGCGTTTTGGGCGGAGAGGCGCGCCTAACTATGAAAGTAACAAGGAGCGTGTATTGATAAGAATGGCAATTAAGAATAAATTAATTGCCGAAAGTATAAAAACGGCAATGATTATGATAAGAATGTTTTCAGTAAGATTTTCTACCAAATAAAGTGTTACCTTAATATCTGTATAATAATAGAGTTAAGCCAATTTTACACAGAAATTAATTTAAAAAATTGAAGTCATTCTGTTATACTGCTAAATTGCGAAATTCTAGTTGGAATTGTTTCCCATTCTTTATTATTCAAGATTGGTGAAAATTTATACTGCCATACACATGTATATCAAAATATTAAAAAAAATCTTTAAGAACAAACAATTAACTTGTTAAATTAAAAATATTTCTTTCAAAAAGACAAACATCTTGGAACAGATAAATATAAAGCTACCACCAGCAAAAAGGTAGTTTAGTCCTGTTAAGAAGAGAAAGCAAGTAACTCAATGCTTTAAAGAAGAACAAATATTTTAGAATGATTAATCTAAACATAAAATGTGAATCTGAAACAATTATAATAATTACTTATCCATTACAAGAAAGCAAGTGCAAATGCATATTTTGAAATAAACATAAGTCAAAATTTAAGAATTATTTCCATTATTCTTTTAAATAATGTAAAATGACAGTGTTATTAAAGAGTGTTAAAACACTTAAACCTAATTTTAAAACACTCTATCCCCCACCAAACAATTTCCAAGACATTTCATATTAAGTGGCAGAATCACCACAAAGCAGAAATTAAAGTAACTGAAAAATAATATTTTCCCCAAGTGGGAGTCAAACCTGAAAATGTTTACAATAAGATACTTCCTTGCTTGCTGTATTTAAAACATATGTATGTA
>FAPP01001927.1:0-11233 GCA_001485965.1 Heliconius ismenius | reverse complement strand
TGATACATAAATCTATAAACATATAGTGAATTAAAATAACTTATTAGAAAAATAATTCAAAAATACTTTTTAAAAGTAATATTGGTTATTAACATTTTAAAAAATCAATTTAAATCTCTACAAATTAATATAAAAAGAGTTGGGAATAAATAAAACTCTCTCTTAACGAGTGCATGTAACAGATACACTATTTAAATTATTCATTGGATAAATTTGTATTCTGTGTAGCGCAGGCCGTATTTTTAGACAGGTCGAGTGCGTCAGTCGTAATATAAATATAATAAGGGAAAATTTCTTTTTTTTTTATTTTTCGCGTCACGGTGTATTCTCCACACTGTAGAGGGTAGTTAGAGGGAACCTGGTGTTAAAACACTCCGTAAGTCAGTTTTCCGCCAAATTCTAGAAGAAAGAGGTATTGCGTGTTAAGTGGCAGAACTCAACGTTACCCTTTGCCTCTGTACCAGAGGGAAGAAATTAAAACATTAAACATTTCATTTCCTTGAGTGAGAATCGAATCCACGATCTGTTGCGCTTAAGTCACTTTGTGTCCCTGCTTCACGATTGGCTGCGCGTAAGGGGAAAAAAGATTATAAGGGAAAATATTGTAGCTACTTTAAAACAATAAATTTAAAAAAGTTAAATTTATTGAAGATAATCTTTTATTATCTCTAAAGCTATTCTTATATTGTTATTTTTATCTCAACAAGAAATAATTATTAAACGTGTTAACAGTTCTGTACAATATCTACAGTAATGATAATTTTCAACGAAGCTGAATCTACTTTCACTTTTCATTTCATAGTTATTAGTTAGTTACGAGGAAATAAAATATTACGTATAAAATACATTTTCTCGTTTCAATTTAAATTTTCGACTTCATAAAGCGTATAGAAATACGTTAAGAATGTTTTTTTTTTTCAAATTTTAATATTATATTAATTTTTAAATAGATTAAGATAATTTATTGTATTATTTTGTTAAAGCTATATATAACATAACAGAAATATGTACTCGTATATAAGACAAATGATAAAAAGAATATGCGTCATTCTTAAATAACCACTTGTATCAATATTACAAGAATAAAATTAATATTTTTTTTATTTGCTACATTATTGTGCGAAAGCTACAGAAAATCTTATTAAGCGTGATGTTTTCTAAAAGGCCACTTGTGGCACAGGGCACCGCGTTGAGGCAACGCGTTGAGTTCCACCACTCTACATGCAATGCCTCCGACGTCAGCAGAAAGTTGGGAGCGGAGTGTCTTAACACAAGGCTCTTTCTGCCTATCCTGCTATATGCAGGATGCGGCGTGAAGGTGAAGAAAAAATATATTTTCCAACTTCATATAGAAATCTGAGAGTTCACTCCTTTTATATGAACTGTATGATATGAATGTGTACAGATTTTGAAAGATATTTATAATTTTTTGCTTTAATAATTAATTCGATAAAATGACAATATTATAGTTTAATTATATTTGAATTTAAGTTTCGTTTACGATTAATTTAACAATTTAAAGGGTAACAGGCTTATAGTATTAATACTTAATTACATATCGAACTCGTTTATAATGATTACATAAATTCAAACAGCAAGTATAAGAGCGCGTTCAATAGTTGACATTTGTGTGACATTTAGCGGACAATCAGTGAGGCCAGCATCTAGTTTCAACATGTTGAGACCGAAGATTTTCCAAAAAAAAAAAAAAATTTTTAAAAAGTAAAAAACGAAAAAATAATACGCAGCCTTAATAATAATTCCCTGAAATAAGATAACCGAGTTTAGGTCAGAAAACGTATTAAATTTCATATTTTGGATATTTTTTTCTGCGCAATTAAAACAGCCTCGTGGCAGACGACCTTCAATCACCTCACGCTTTCGCCTACCACCACCGTTAGCCACTCATATCTATTATATTGTTACTATACTACAAGAATTGCATAATACAGTTCTTTATATTTGTTATTCTTATCTTACATGCGGTCCTCGTGTAGACCTTCACATTAACATGAGATTTTACGCTTTCGTTAAACTCGTTTAACGGCGTTGGAATGGCAAAAGTTGTTTATTTATTACCAACTTTAATTTGTTATTCTATATCCGTTATGTTTTAAGCAATGTGTAATTATGTGTTTAATCTACGTATTCTGTAGTAAATATTTTTAAAGTAAATAAGTATTAAGGAATCCCGTGTTGAGTGGTGGAACTCAACGGCGCTATTAAATATTACTATAGTATAAAATATTTCATAAAGATTTTGTATAGGTGTTAAGAATTTGCGACTAAATTACCCGAATTTAGTTCGGTTTACATTTTTCACATAATAGATCAAATTTTCAACATTCGCCTGTTGAATATTTAGTTAGTGAGATAAATATTTAGTTTTATTGCGGATTTGATTTTTATGATAATATGATCACGTTAAATTACTTTTATTATATAAATAATAAGCTCTATATACCTATAAAAAGCTCCCTCATGTAAGTCGACGATGAAGCTTAACTGTGAATATAAAATAAATAGGTGTTTATTGTATCTTTCTATCTATTATTTTTTATCCTTTATAGATATGGCAACGCAACTCTAGAAATCTTTTAAAATGAAAAAGTAATGATATGATTAGCAAGGAAACAGACAAACAAGATATTTTATCCTTTCACGTACCAGTGTTACAACATAACTGCAATATATTATTCATGGATCAAGTATTTCCTAATTCGACTGATTGAAACACGTATGTACCTATATTATTCTATTAAGAACCTCAACTACTGTCTTGAACTACTTTTTTTTACCATTTTCTACCATTTAATCTAAAAGAATACATAAGACTACAGTACGGTTAACAAGTAGAGGCTGCCCTGTATGTAAGATAAATATGTTTTTCGCCACACCCGACTATAATATCAAGTAAAGAAAGAAAACGGAAAATGTATGGTAAAATGCAGCGTTAAAAACACTCTGAGAAGAATTTTTATGTGCAAATAATTGCACGGTGTGCAATTATAGGTCCGAAGCTCTACTACGACGTAAACAACATCAACATCAAAAAAGGTTGACAAGGATAATTTTTGAGCAGACTCTCAGACTATATCATTATAAATGAAGTCTTTCCATCCATAGTAAAATGTAAAAACTTGCAGTATTATACAAACGTTTAAAAATTATAGACCAAATTAATGCTCAAAATCAAAACGTGCTTAAATCATTTTTTTTTAATAATAAAAATAATTAACTAAAAATTTATATTATAAAGCTTATAAATAATAATAAAAAATTTAAATAAATTGTACTGTTAGCAAAATAATTGTTAATTTTTTTTAAAAATAATAATAATAATTTAAAATATTTGAAATATTTTTAATCTATACTAAACGTCAATACGTGACATAATTCGTCTATTTCGCGCGTTCGCACCACTACCGTATGTGCTCTAAAAATTAAATTAAGAGAATCAATGTAATTAATTACACGAAGAGCACGCAACACGCTTCACACAATACGTAAGAGAAACAGCTGATCAAATATGGAACAATCGAAGTAAATTATATATTCTTTTACTCAAATTTATGTATTTTTCTTTACTTCAATTGAATATTTATGTTGTTGACCTTCATTATTGTTAACATATTTGTTCATATATGTGAATTGTAATAATGTCAAATGATATTATAAAATGCATTGTATAAAAAGTATTGTTATCTAATAATATTATTTTATTATATTACTTAAGATATTTTTATTTTATTTTTACGAACTCGCTGTATTTTTTAATTTTGAATTTGATTGTATGTTATATTTATAATAAAAGAATATATTATATCTATTAATGACATTTACTAAGCTATATATTTATTATTTCAATCAGTAATAAAAAAAAGAGTAAAATAAAGATCGTGACCGTATTATTATATAATTTTTAATGTTTAACTCATAACGCCATGTTACTTTTTTATGATAAACACGTTCGTACACGAAATTGTGAAACATAAAAATAATAAAAAAATATCTATGACTATTTGATTAAAAATGTATATTAATAATCTTATTTTCGCAAGTAATGTTGTTCTTAATTAAATCAACATAAGTTTTTTTTTCTGGTAATAGGTAATTGTAGAGAAATAAAATAAGCAAAATAAAAAATACGTATAGAGCCTATTAAGAGTTCTATAAATAAGAGCTAAGTTGCGCAACTTCTTTTTCTATGTAATAAAAATAATCTTCTAAACAAAAGTAGGTATACCTTTTCACTTTCTACTAATCACAGTCTTAATGTGAATGAGATGTTAGATGACAGCCTGGTGAATGCTTTTAATTTATTATTTAACTTTTTACACCGTTGCAATATCTTTTCTTCACCTTCACGCTGTGTCCCTTAGGTGGAAGGGGAGGCAGATGGAGCCTAGTGTTAAGACACTCCGTTCCCGATTTCGCTTTCTGTTCAAGTTTGGCACTTTGCGTTAAGTCGTAATGTCAGGCATTTTGCGTTAAGAGACGCTAGCACCACATATTTATTACCAGAGCGAGGTAAGGGTAGGAAATCATCCCCCCCAAGTATAAATTGAAAACCGATAACAATCTTATTTTCATGTTATCAAGGGGGCTTGGACTTTAATTTTCTTTTTATGTAAAGGTTTCTTATAATTTTTTCAGGCTCAACTTTCCGTTGCAAAAAATTCTGGGGTAGACACAGTAAAGCACCCCTCCCAACGCCCATGACTAGGAATAGTTTCATCACAATCAACAACAACAACAACAACAAGTCAACAACAATATTGGCAAGTTATGCTTAACTTAACTTTAGACACCTATTCTTAGTAAGCATTAACATTACATCTACTAGAGCGAAGTTCCGGGAAAATTAAAATTTAATTGTCTTTAAAAATAACCAACTAACAAAAACTTCAAAGATAATTAGTTTTTCGCAAGTCTCAAGTAAGGAGAAGTAGCGGTGAAACAGTCGACGGTTTTGATGAACGCTTGTATGTCAATTTTAGCTCCGTTGAAAGTGAATGTAGGAATGATTTCTTTCGCAAGTGATTGTGTACTACTTTTAGAATATATATAGAGTTCTATTTGCACTCGATACAGTTTAATATTAGTATAATTATATTATTCACAGGATTTTTTTTTTCAATAACTTTTCATATTTTTGTCTACTATATTTGAATCAAAAAAATATTATATAGTACTTTTGATATATTAGCTGCTTTAACGACACATGCCTTTCCAAAGTGTAAACACGTTCACAGAATACCTTTTATAGTGAAGGCTGTTTTGACATAATTCGTATTTGTTTTATTTGGATAATTAATACGTTTCCTCAATACCTTTTTATCTCTTCCTTTATTACTGTAGATATCTATACAGCTTTAAACTTGTATTTAATTCTATATAGATTTCTTTACTTATCGTGCTACTCGATAAAAGGTAATAACAACTTATCAAATGTAAAGTATATAACGTTTTAGATAAAAAGGTAAACAATTTTATTTTATCAATGTATTGAAAAGCTGTTTTACCTTTTAATACAATTCTGACAGTCTTTTGTGTTGTCTAATGCTTCTTCTAAGAACGTAGAGCTAAAATTTTTTTTATCAGTATCAATAAAAAAATATGTTATAATTTTTAAGTGAATTAAGTAATTAATTTACAAAATATAAATAATTGTACAAATCAACTTACGTAAAGTTTGTAACGCAAGTATAATAAAAACATAAATGTTACGTGCTCTACCTAAAGGTTTTTTAACATTTATTTTCTTTTCATATTAAGTATCGACCACGGATTTAAATTGATTTATGACAACCTTTAAAATTTATCGATAATTCATATACCTACTGTACGTTATCGCAAATAATTTACTGGTTTAAAATTGCCACAATTATTTATTTATTATTTTCTTTCATCTAAAACAGAGAAAAAGAAACTTACGTAGCTTTATTTGACAACGCGAAATAATATCTAAATAAATTATAACTAGAAATAACATGTAAAAGTAATGTTTAGCTACGCTTGTTTTAACTAAAGAAGTTTTGTATGGATTCTTAGGTCATCATTACAATATGAAAAAACAGTTATTAACATACATAGATCACAACAAACGTAAAAAAATCTTTCATGAAGTGAATCACACACTCTCGCACACACATATTTTTGCTTTTATCCTAATAAATATTACAGTTTATTTTGTTAAACTTTTACAAATTCCATTTCAATGAATAGTTTGTGAAAGTGTATATTTTAGACAATACCTAAGTTTGCCTAACACGATATTTTAAAACATTCCCTACACTAATACCTTTTGTTGATAATTTTATAAATATTTTGAAAATATATTCAAATATAGATTTATTTTAAAGGTAAATAGATGTTACAATAAATATTTATTTGTCAATATCTATTCGTGTAATCCAACAAAGAATTCGCCTTTCACTTAGCATTCAGAATTGACACGTAGGTTAAATTTTATGTCCGACACGGGATCCGAACTTACCTTACTTTTGCTTCGTAGTGCCAGAACGTAGCACCAATATAATTTCACTGAGTTATCATAGTCCAAGCAAACAAGTGGTGTAGCATCGAAAGTGACAGTTTCCGCGTAGTGCTCCGCGGCGAGATGGGATATAGTAAACGTGTCGGTAATAAAGGCGTGCGGCACAGGCAGGCACTCGCGGCGGCCTCTCGACTCGTATTGGAGTAGAGTCGTGAACGTGATGGAAACGCGGCCACCGAGCGAGTGAAGCTCAGAGGCGACTTGCGCGAACCTCCTTACGTCAGCAACAACCCTTAACACGATTCACCCCGTCTCTCTTATCTGTATTTATAAACCGCTCTCAAATCTGAGATACTAGCTTGAGATGGCGTTTTAATTCATAAATAACATATCTGATAGTAAACGGCATCTCAAGAGCGATCTCAGTTTTGAGTATTTAAGATAGAAAACGGCATTTCAAGATCGATCTCAGTTTTGAAAGCAAATTATAAATACGGACCTAAATATATATCTAGTATACGCATACGGAACCACATTTGACGTGTTCCTGGTTCTAACGACGTGATTATATTAATTGGAACATAATGTATTAATTATAATTAACCAATTGCCGCCACTCATTAACTTGAACTGTAATTTATAACAGTAACTTCACTTCACTGTATGTGGGACTATAGCAATAAGAAAATTAACCAAACAACGTATATTGATTTTGTTTTCAAGGTTGCAATGTAGGTATATACTATTTAGATAAAAATACACAGAATGCCGATATCATTTTAACGATCAGCTTTGCACTTAATGTAGCTAATAAATAGTATACTTTTTTTTATATATAAGTATTAAAAAAATAATTGAGGCCAGGGGCACAAGTGTGCGACTGTAAACGCAACAGGTTGTGGGTTCAATTGCAAATCGAGGAATTGGAATATTTAATATTTTTATTTCATCGCTCTGGCGACGAGGCGACCTTAAGTTCCGCCGCTCAACACGCAATGCCACCGAAATTTGTCAAAAAATGGGAACCGGAAGTAACTTAACACTAGGTTCCCTCTGTTTACTCTCCTGCATGAGAGATACAGCGTAAAGGTAATAGAAATGTTAATATCTAAATTAAATGAACTCTTTTGTATATGTACATAAGTAAGTAAATAAGATAACTGATTGATATGCACTTATAAAACGTTATCTAATAATAACAATATTTCTTTATAATATAAAATAAATTATGTTATTTGGCTTAATCTGCATCATCTAAGTGTAATATGTGAATCTATAACGAGTTCGTATACTGAATACATTTTTGTGAAAGTGAAAGCACTTGTATAAATATATTTGGGTTGTTTCAAACGTTCTTAACTTCAATTAAAGGCAAGTAGTATATCATAGTAGTAAATATTCCGAGCCAGTTCTCACTTCTTATACCTGTTGCATGAATGCCCCATAGACGCTTGCAACAAGTGTTTCGCCGCCACTCCCTTCAGAGCACCTACGGCCTATATAAGGTACATGAAATGATTTTAGAAACATTTCAACTAACTAAATGTAAGTAATTAAAATGGTAATAAAAATAGTTATATAAACATTAAAATATTTCGATATTCGAGGTATTTTGATTTTCCAAGTCACTGCTGCCATCTAGTAGCAATTTTCTCGTTATAGTTTATCTACGAAGTATGGATTTTGTTTTTGTAAATAGACGAGCGCCATCTAGTAATAGTTAGCGAAAAAGTTTGACTTGTACTACATCATAGTTTTGCTTAACCCCGTACTGCATAATGATTTCATAATTTTGATATTTCTTATAAATAGTTTAAATAAACATAAATAATTTTAAATTCAAACGTATGTAATGTATATGTGTAAGAATATATTTATCTATAAAAGTAAAGTAAAGTAAAGTTTTATCAATAAAAGTATAGGATAATTTTGCGACCTATATTTTCAATAGAAATCGTTAGATACTGGAAGACACGAAAACATCAACTAATAAAACAATATACAGAAGTATCAACAATGGCAATTTTTATTTTTGTTTAGCTTTTCCCACACTTTTTATTAAATCTTTAGCTTTTCAATTGATTCTGCTCGCGTTTAAGGTACTTTCAAGTATGTAAATCTAAATACCTACGGATCTTAAAGGTAATGTTAGAAGAACTGTGATTGTTTCCGATTTGGATTAATAATATTAAACTACCTCATTATTTCTTCACGTTATCATCAAAATAAATCTGACTATAAAGGCTGCTATCAAGAATTTTTAAATGATATGAGTTTTGTGGTACTGCATACGCACAGTGCACACTACACTGTTATCTCAATCTTGACATGTCTTCCAAGTTTCATGCACTTATCTATTTATTTAAATAAAATCGTATATATCAACAATTCATGAAATCAGTGAAATATATTTTATCAGCAGACACTACTTCGTCATTTTCAATATTTGCTTATCATCATAATCATCTCGTTTCCTTTGAAATTATACATATCAACACTGAATATTATAAGATAAGAAAGATAGTATATTGCTATTAAATCACGTTTTAAAATAATAATATATCTATTTAATGTATGTATTTGTAAAATAATATAATTGACCAAGATATATTTAAAATTTTATGCAATTTGCACTATTTAGGCAAATTATTTTCACTGGTGGATTGAATGAATGCGTTGTACATTAAAACTTGGGGTAGAGGAGGCACCAGGCTGGATCTGGCACTTTGTGATGACTGGAGCAGTTCGTTGTTATTTTCTTTGTCGGTCTGAAAATTATTGCTGTTTTAAAGTTAATTTGTATTACAAAATTACTTACATACACATCTTCGTTAAAAAATATGATAAACTTTTAAAATATAGTTCTGAATATTACGTTGTCGATAAGAGTGACGGAGCTGTTCTAGTTGCGTTCTTACATTTTCTTCTTCTATTTATCTTTTTACACTGCATATTTTTACCAGTGGGGAAATGTATATAATTATTTTTTCGAGTAGGGATTGAACCCACAACTTTCGCTTTTACAGTCAGGCGCTAAAAGATACCTATAAATCAGTATTATTATTTATTATTTATTACTAAATCTCCTACAACTAACCTTTCGATCATAGTAAGATGTGAAGGCAATCGCTCCTACTATAAATATAAGATTGAAACCTAACAAAATACAGGCAATTACGAAAAATACTGTATTGAAGACCATTTTATAAACAAGAAATATAAACTACACTAAACGTCCTTCACAAGAGTTAGGACAATACTACGTCTTAGGTACTTTGGGTATCGAATAATCTATACTCATAATAAAACTGTAACGAATCGGTGTCTGTACATTGAAGATATATAAAAAAATATGTTGGTGGCCTTTAATAAAGTAATAGAACCAAAAACAGTTTTGTCTGTTTGTATGCGCGTTTGTTGACGCTAATCTCAGAAACAGCTTAACCGATTTAATTGTAAAATTATTTTACTATTGCGTTTTGGCAAGCATCTCTACATTTAAATGTTAATGTGTTTTCAATATTTTTAGTGTTATTCCATTCCACTTTGAAAAGAAAAATACTATTTAAGAAATTTTAACATGGCGGGATTTAAGCCCACGCCTCTTGGAAAGTGTTCAAACGCTCTGAATACCTACTAAGCCGCACACAAGCTGCGTTGTATATTACCTAAAACTACCTATATTATTATTAGAAAACGAAAGTAAAGTAATTATTAGAAAATGTAGATTAGTAAATTAGTAATTATATAATTTTTAATTCACTAATCCCCAAAGTCGCGCAAAGCCGCGAGCGTGACGCTAGTATTCTGATAAGCATATACTTATTATCGTTGCAATTTTAAGGTGTTATCAACTAATTATACGGCATTACTCGTAATTAAGCACCTATCCTATATAAGAATTTTTTCTCCAAACGTGCCAATAATACAACTTTGCTAATGTTTTTTAATGTACCTATACCACTTGATACATTTGTTCGAATATCTTACTATTAGAATGAAGTCAAGAATGAATCTGGGAAGTACGTTCAGTAGAGAAGGAAGAAACGAGATGGACGCGGAAAGGCGTATTCCTGCCGGTAACAGGGTTAATGATAGGGTTTCTAGGTACCGATGCTGTTATACGGCAACGGAACGTGGGTACTACAGAAGAAGAAGAAGGTTAAGGCCATAGGAACTACGTAATTTGACGACGCAGCCCCATCGAGTTTGAGTTCATTTGATTCGTCTTGACGAGTACTTTGACACTATGGAAGCCAGGATCTAATGATGGAGCTGGAAGGTAACTAGACAACGCAGCCCCAACGAGTTTGAGCTCGTTTGATTTATCTTAACGAATACTTTGATACTATATGGTAACCAAGGTGTGATGATGGAACTGAAAAGCAGCCCCATCGAGTTTTAGCTCGTTTAATTCGTCTTGCTACCTAGTGAATATGACAAGTGAAAACCTTGAATTAAAAATATTAAAATGTTATAAATAAAATTAAAGAAAAAAACCTTTTTTAAAATCACGTTTTATTATTTGTAATAAAATCAAATAAAAAAATAAATCTAAATTAACTTAACACCTTAATTAATAAATCTCTCCGTTTTTATCACAGTACCATTTTTATAAATAACTAGCCGACCTGGGCGTAGAGTTAATATTAGGAGTCTTAAAACTGTCCAAATTTTACGTTTCTACCATCAGCGATTACGGTCTTACCTCTGTCAGTGAGAACATGTCCTTTT
>FAPP01001897.1:0-11371 GCA_001485965.1 Heliconius ismenius | reverse complement strand
AGAAGCAAAGCAAAGCAAAGCAAAAGCAAGAAAGCACTTTTAAGAGATCCAGCTAAGATACTACCTTCGCCTATAAGATAAAACAAATATATAGCATGTTGAGCGACGGAACTCAACCAATGGAGTAGCGACTTTAACTCGCGCCCGGGGCAAAAAAAACTTTTTCAGCGCCCCCCAGACGAAGCCATATAATTTCATATGTAAAATATGCTCCCAAATTAATAAATGAATAAAGTCTTAGGCACAAGCTTAGCTTTAAATGAATGGTCCTTACATAATTAAATCAAATGCATATTATGTATTATATACCATTCGGCGGCCCTTTGAAAGTAGCGCCCGTGGCATGATGCCCCGCCTCCCTCCTCCCCGTAACCCAACACCGAGCTTTGCCACGCTACCAGAGCGAGGAAATTAAAATATTAAATAGTTCATTCCTCCAAATGGGAATGGAACCCACAACCACTGTCCCACTTCTTTTAAAATTAACATTAAAACAAAAAATAAAGGATTTTAAGATAACTACTTTGTGTAGGTTGTACTTGTACTTGTGTTGTGTTTGGTAGTTGTTTGTAGACGCAATTTAAAAAAAAGGAAATTAATTTTTAAAACATTTTTAATTCTGTCATCTTAAAGCTAATTACTTACTAAATTGTACAATGATAGTTAGATTTAGTTAAGTTAATAAATAAGAGCCTCGCAATATAATTTTTAAAAATAACTAATTACTATTACTTTTACTTAAAGTTCTAGGTAAAAAACAAACAAACTGTAAATATTGTGGAGGGAATAATAGAAGAAACTATTTTTTTATTATTAGTTATTTATTTATTGTACATAAAACTTCAGGTTTGTCATTCACACAAATAATTATAGCTATACCATAATTTAAATGAAACAATTCTCTTAATAGACATTTTAGTATTGAGAAATTTAATTTTACATCTCACTAAGTGCTCAGGGCGAATTATTAATCTAATAAAATTTAAAATACTCATTTCTGGTGGCCATACCACGGTGACTGGTATGGACTTCTGAAGAATTGATTGGAACTCGATTGTCCATACATTGATTGCATATTATGATACTGATTCGGATAATGTTCAGGCCTCCATCGACTCCTGTCTTGATAACTAGGAGGCTTGGGCTGATGTTGCCTTTCTTGAGACTGATAAGTCCTATAGTCTAAGGGAGAGTCTATGAATATGCTGTCATTATATTGACCGACAGGCAATGGTATGTCTTGAGTCTTTTCTGGAGTACTAGAATATGATTTTGGTTCAATACTTTCAACTATAACTTTCTTTTGTGGAGAGTTTTTACAGATCACTTCTTTAGTGAGTTGGCTTTGTGAAGATTCCATGAACTTATGAAATTCTCCTTGGAAAGCACTAGGGTTTTTGTTTATTGGTGGTACAACTGTAGGTACTCGTAAATTAGCATCTAGCAGCAAACCGGCGTAGGGCTTCGGTGGCGGCCTTGGCATATCTGGAGGCCTATGACTGAGAGTTGAATGAGTACTTGTTACAGTTGAAGTCTTATATGGGATGCCTTGGGAATACACAGAAGAAACAGTATCTAAAACTGGTTGTAATGGTGAGTTATATTCAAAGTCGGGAGAGGGAGTCTTCTTTGGTGTCCTTGGCTTCCGAGGCTTCTTTACTTTCTGTTCTCCATCAGGCCCAGTCTGTGTTTTCACTTTGGGCTCCCGTTTTACCGGATCTTTCTTGACTCTTTCCTTTTTAGGCTTTTCAATTTTTACACCATCTTTGACAGGTGTTTTGCGTTTTTTTGGTTCTTTCTTTACTTCTTGTGATGTATCTAATGAAGTATACTGTGATGTTGCAGAATCATTTAAAGGATCTACCTTCAGTGAAGGTGAAGGTAGAGGTGCTGGAATTGCAAGCTCAGGCTCATGTGGTGGGGACTCCCAAGTAGAAATAACAGCTGCCATATCTACCAATTGTTCACTTGATAGTTTTTTAGTTTTCATTTTTCTTCTCTGTTTCTTAGGTTGTGTTGATTTCTCTTTGTCTTGACTAGCATTATCACCTTCCTCCTTAATCACTTTTTCTTTTGGATCCTTTTCCTTTTTAATATTTTCCTTTCTTTTCTTCCTTGTCTTTTTTGTATTAGGTGCAACATAGTCTGAGTCACGATCAGAATCAATATAGCCAATATCAGGTAGCTGTGCTTCGGAGGGATCCATTTCATCTCCTTTAAGCCAAATATCCTCTAAAACATCTAACTGGTTATCATCAGGATCTATTGGCATTATGGGCCTCTTCATTGACGTCATCATGTCTAGGTCCCCTTCAGCCATGGTCATCTCATCGTCATCCATGACATCATGACCAAGTATAGAAACCGCTATAGCACCTTCAGATATACTTTTACTAGCCATTGCTCTTTTTAAATGTAATGGATGCCTTTTCTTCTTCTTCAAACCTTCCTCTTCTGCTGCTATGAAGGATTCTGGAAGTTCTGTGTTATTTTTATTACATAGAATGTCCTGTCCAGAGGGATGTGGGGCAGGTACCATTTTTTCGGGCTGTTCAGGGTGACATCCAATATCTTGTCCTTTTAACCACAGCTCATAGCGGTCAGGTTGAAATCTTTTCACAAATGTGTCCATAGATATTTTGACCATGTCATTACTGCAAGAACATTGCATTGCTCGCTTACCATATTCCACCCATCGTGGTGCAGCAAAGTTTGTTGATTCAGCACAGTTAAAACCATGATTAAATCCTGCATGATAACCGTAGGGGAATGTGATCATAATCTCTCCGGCACCTTGAGTGATTTTATTAACTGGCACTGAATACTGTTTTAGAATCTGTGGTGATATTAAAGTCATTTTGTGCCGTAAGAATGCTTGGCAAGTTTTCGCAGAAGTGGGGAAGAAACCAGCAGCAATTCTTTCAAATCTTTTACCGTGTTCTGGAGGTATGACATACCAGGTCTTAGGTTCACCAAAGTGTAGATAGTTTATCGAGTACAGATCCATATCCTCAGTATGCCAAGCAAAAGTAGTTTTCCACATACCAAAATATAAATAAGCTGTATTTACACCATCTATTTCAATTCCATAATCAGAGTTCACAAAGTCTAGTATTGTTCCTAGGTGATTGATATTCCACTCCTTGACATCAGGGTCGGTGATACTGCCGTTCACATCAGCCCCATAAATAGGGGCTACGTATGTCACATTTTTCCAATATTTCCTTTCCAAATCGTCGTAATTTGTGTGCTTTGGAGTACAGTATTTCGCTGAGTTAGCTAGCACGGCGAATTGTTTCACTGTCATGGATTTCTTCTGTATATTAATTTGTTGAAATAAACCTTGTTTTCCAGTGACAACTTGACATATTGGCGAAGGGATTGTAACGTTTAATTCGTCCAAATCGTAACCCCTCTTCCGTGGTACCCATTCGGGTGGAGGAATTACTTTTGCGAGTCCAGCTTTATGCGCTCCCTTCGATTCCATATACTGGATGTATTTATTGAAATCTTTGAACTCATCCCAGGTCGGACGGAACACTTGTATCGACATACCACCCCCTTGCGTGAGATTATCATCCCCAGTCACCGACATTATAGTGTTATTTTACGTTCACGAGTCCAAATTAATGATATTTCGAAACAACTATTTATTTCACACAGTCCACCGTCATGTTTATAAAATTGTATCGCGTTTCAATTAACAATCTATAGATTTTTCTTAACTTTAAATAAAATAAACAAGATAATATCGTCGTAATGTGAAAACATTATCAGTAAGATGGCCGACTTGAATGAGATGCGCTTCCAACAAAAATTCGGAGTCGATCGGAGCCACATAAACTAAATCGGGTCACGTACTCACAGCACTCCTTATATTTTCGCCATTAATACATAGATTTAGCCTATGAAGCTTCTACTAGAAGTGTATGGCAACATCGCTATAATTAAGTTCGTCATGTTGGTACAACACTGTTTTGACAATTACCGCATATTTTCAATAGGTTATGTCTAGAAAAGGATTTTTGTTTTCATTATTATGTATTAATTATAACTTTAATTGAAAGTCTAACTAACCTGAAACGATTCTTCAAATTCTTCCACCAGATTCCCGCTGCCACTTGACGGTGTCGCCATCTTGTTTTTTATTTATCGACCACTCTTTATGTTGATACTTCCGAAATAATTGTAATGTTGACGTTTTGGAAATAGGTCCACGTACACATATAAACATAAAACGCATACTATTAAAGAAAAATCAATAATATTAACAGGGCTGCCAAACTATTTTTACACTAAACCGGTTTAATAGTAAATCAATACTTCTCAGGCAATGAAAATCAGTTCATAAGTAAATTATGATTTTTGAGATTTATATTCTTTTGAGTAAAATTATTTTATTAAAGCTATTCACAAAAAACTACTTAAAAATATAAGTGTTTTGTAAATGAGACTAAACACGTTAACAATTAACATGTAAATATGAATAATAAGACATTATATTACCAGGATTCGGATGCGTATTCTATAAATTCTTAAAGGTAAAGGTGTTTCCCCTACTTTTTTTATTCAATTGTAAATTGAATGCTATCTGCAAAATAACAATTAAAGTCAAAGATAGTAGCAAATTGAACAATATTTGTAAGATGAATTGTAATAGGCCAGAGGCAAAAGTGTGCGACTATAATAAAGGAACATGTAAGGAAATTAAATAATTAAAATGTCCTCGCTCTGGTAACGATGCAAATCACGACGTTGAGTTTAACCGCTCAACACGCAATGCTAAAGCAGCGGAAAGTGGGAAATACAAGTGTCTTAATGGGAATACAGTGTTCCCACGTTCCCTATGCTGCCATGTGCGGAATAAGTATATCGTGAAG
This sequence comes from Heliconius ismenius, assembly GCA_001485965.1. Lineage (NCBI taxonomy): Eukaryota > Metazoa > Arthropoda > Insecta > Lepidoptera > Nymphalidae > Heliconius > Heliconius ismenius. The sequence goes on along the minus strand of FAPP01001897.1, from coordinate 6,491 downwards.
CAAAAATAAAAAATAAATATTGACATTTTTGTTGACCAGAAAATGTAGGGCTATCACCAAAACAAAACAAAAATGATTATGAAATCAAATTAACATCACAACCCTAAGTTGTGATGACCACGATGTTTGAACCAAGTCAATGACTCAATGTTTACATCACGTGATTATCATTGTTCATCGAAATTGTGATACATTTTTGTTTTCACTTGGAAGCATAGCAGGGTCAACACCAGAAATAATTTAGTTAATCGTATCTCTATTCTCAATTTTTTACCTATGTACTTTTTTACCTAATGTATTTTATCTGAAAAAAGTCCATAAATACGAACCTATAATTATCGCATTTCTGGTGAACAATGTCCTACTCACAGGTGATTAAAATGTTTCATGATAAGGTACCTACTAACAGATCTGTAGCTAATTTATGGTAATTAACAACCGGCTGAGCCCATTCTGATGTCGTTCTCCTTGATCGTGTAACTTAAAATAATATTATTAGGTCACAAATATATTTTGTAATTCTGTTTCCCCCCTTAAATCCTAGGTCATTCATCTTAAAATGGACTTTAGTGCAATCACAAGGTCAGTTACAATATTATTATGTGTTTACAGTATAAATGACGTAGCTGTCAGAATCAGCTGATTTGGGAGATTGAACTTATTTTTCGAGTTGCAGGTTAGGTTAAAGTAATTTTATTGTGACTTACCTTAAAATTTGCTTTGAAATAATTTGATGTTTACATTTTATCAACATATTTAATATCTTTTAATGTGAGTTTCTATATTTCATGAATGAGATATAGTTACGGTAGTTACGGACAATAATATTCAACAGAATGTTAACAAGAAATTAAATATATATAAAGTAATTTATACTGGATCATATATTTACTTTTATTATTATTCGTTCACAAAAAACAAACTAAATTAAACTTATAAGTTTTTTTAAGAATGCCTCACTTGCGAGAAATTTTACAACTATAAAAAAATAGAGTACTTTTAAATTGATTTTATAAAGTATCGTTCTCTAAAATGTCGTGTTTAAATTTGTTGCAATCAAATACATCGAACAATATTATAAATTACCACTTTTTATTAGATAAAAGACAAAAATTAACTTAACATATTACCATATTTAATGAGAATATTATCTATGCATATTTTTTTATTTTGTTAATGTAAGTACTTATTTATTATAATAATAATAGTCCCTATTACGGCATCGTATGTTTATTTGTACGTTACGGTACCGTTTATTTTTTTTATCCTCTAAATTTACAGTCAAGTTTAATTCTTCATCTATCGTATTTAGAGCGTGCCAATTGGACACAATTCACTTCACCAATGTCACTTTGAATGGAAAACACACGAAAGAAATTGATTGGTAAAATTAAAAGCAAAAAAATCATTTTTAGAAAAAGCTTTTATTTTAAACGCTCTAAAAAGGAGAAAATAAAGTTTTTGTTTTCAATTTAATCTATCAACTCAAAACCTTATTATACACAATGTATATGATCATAAAAGCTAGTCATATAAGCGTTTAAATAAAAGCTTTTTCTAAAAAATATTTTATGCTTTTAATTTATTTTCTACATTTTAGTTAGCGAATAAGAAGAAGTTAGCGCTGTCTAAGTTTCTCAGTCTTGTCATCTTATTCAACGCATCATTGTTGCAAGTTTGTTTGCCGGTTAATTTCGAATAGTCCAGCTCTTCCATAAGGAGAACTCTTAAAAACCCTACTTAAGGCAACGTATGCTTGACCAGCATGAAAGAGCTCCGAGCCAAAGTAGATAACGACGTAGACGACACAATACTACCTTGCATAGTACAAAAATCACACAAAGAACTTCAATAGTGCTATAATATATTGGATTTAGAGTGATGTCACATTATTTTTATAATCATTCTCGGAAAGCCCTTTCATTTAATACCTATAATATAAATATAAATAATAACTATTCCTCCATCTTAGATGTTCCGCCATATTGGATTAGAATAACGTCACATTATTTTTCAAGTTACTCTCAACGAATCCCTTCCGTTTCGCCATCTTGGATAGTCTGCCATATTAGATTTAGAATGACGTTAGATTTAGAAACTAAACGTGCATACAAAATTTCACCTCAATAGGTTGAAGATATCTACTTCCAAATTAAGCTCAAAGATTTTACCCGAACTAACATACATACATTGCAAGTTAAATAAAAGCTTTTAAAAAGAAATAACTGTACATCAAAATTTTTTCTGTTAACAATTTTGTTTTTAAAATGACAGTGTCATATGTCAAATTTGTAAATTCATAAAATGGCGACAACGGTATAACCTCGCTAGCGTTTATGCTTGTATGCCACTAAGTTTCTATAAGTAAATGATAAAAAGTTTGAATCCAGGTGATTTTTTGCGACTTTTCTATATAAATAATTCGTGAGGATGGCGGATGCGGCTGCTAGGCAGCTGCAATACGAGTACAAAGCTGTAAGTTGTTTGTTTTGATATTTCTACTTATTGTGAAATATAATTTACAGTAAATTTAAATAAATTAGATTTGTAAAATTATAGCTTATAGCTTGAAATCCTATGTTAATTTCTTTGTTATTATAATTGTTTAACACATAGTGAAAATAACTAGCCTAAAAATTTTTGGATTAAAGGTAATCATATCTATTAAATTTTTTCGTAGAACTCAAATCTCGTATTACAAGCTGATGTACGTCTGATAGAAAGACGAGGTCGCGATGAGGCGACAGGAGAGGTCCTTTCATTATCGGGCAAACTTATCGGAACTCGCATGGGAGATAGGGCTCAAAGAACTAAACCAGATAAGGCTGAAGAAAGGAAAGCTAAGTATGTTTAAAATTGTTATTACCATAGGTCACTCTCTGAATGAATGATTTACTGAGCTTTATTTTCACTTCAAGCACTGTCTTAACACTAGGCTGCCTTTGTCTACCCTGCTATATGCAGGACACAGTTGTAGCATAAAAAAAATGTTTATATCATTACAATATATATGTAAGATATTGTATCTATGTATGTAAGATGTAGATGTAAGTATTATGAATCTTCAATTATTGTTACTTTGTACATTATTGTCATGGCAATAATAATTTAGTACTACTAAATTATCTACCTAACTAACTACTGACTTGTTATTGATTTTCTGCTCATTGGAAGACATGTTTATAGGCATCATAGAGGAAGGAAAATATTTTATTTGTAAACCTATATCTATATTCAAATGAAGTTCACATTTTTTTGTACTAATCTTCTCTAAGATAGAAGAAATAACCTATTCTTCCTCCTATCTTCTCTCAACACCTACACCAAATTTAAAATAATTTTACAAATTCTACCATTGAAATATGTTCTAGAAATTAACTTACCATAGTTATAGGCAAGCTGAGATCTTATAATAAATTTTCATTTCAGACGTCAAAAACGTGATGAAGCATCCTATGAACTATCCAAATCTAAATCCAAGGTAGCCTGGGCAGATGATACCCCAGCCGGAGTCCTATACAGGCCTAGGGCTCAACATACTAGACATGCATATGAGTTGTTATTGTCTTTTATGCAAGGGTCTTTAGGAGACCAGCCCAGGGATATATTGTGTGGAGCATGTGATGAGGTTTGTCCTTTTGTTTGCCTTTTTGGGTATCCTACACATAGTAGGATAGGCAGAGAGAACCTGGGAACCTAGTCTAAAGACACTCTATTCCCATAAGATACTTTCATTTGCCACTTTCTGCCTAACCTTAGAGGTATTGCAGGTGTGAGTGGTGGAACTCAACACCGTGCTTTGCTTTGTCACCAGAGCAAAGAAATAGAAATATTAAATATTTCATTTTCTCAAGCAACCCACAACCTATCATACATACAGTCAGACATTTGCGCCCCTATGCCACAACCTATGCCCTATGCCACAACTGACCTGGTTTGAATATATCATTTTAAAAAGCTATTAACAGAAAGGTTTTTTTAATTGACTATAGGAAAATGTGGCTCCTTGCATGATAATATATTTTATTTCCTTGTTTGAATAGGTTCTGGTTGTACTCAAAAATGACAAATTGAAGGATCCCGAAAGGAAGAAGGAAATTGAAATGCTGCTAGGACCCATTCCAGATGAGAGATTTGCTTTATTAGTCAACTTAGGTAAAACTTTTCTTTGGTTAACTTGAAGTAAAAAGTATTTTTTTTATAACTTTACACTGTATCCTGGCGAGGATGGCAGAGGGAACCTAGGAAGCTAGTGTTAAGACACTCATGGACACTCATTCCCACTAAGACACTTCTGTTCCTCACTATCTGCCGAATTTTGGTGGCACGGTGTGTTGACTGAGTTGAGTATACCAGCGAGGAAATGAAAATATTAAATATTTAATTTCCCCAAGTAGAAATCAAGACTTAATTAATATTATCGAGACCATAAATAATAAATTTATATCAAAAACATATGTATTATCAGTTTTATATCTCGAAAACAGGTAAAAAAATAACAGACTTTACAATAAGTGCATCTGGTGAAGGCAACTCTGAGATAGATGAAACCTACGGCATAAATGTGCAGTTTGAGGAGTCGTCGGAGGAGGACGACGAGGACGCTTATGGGGAGGTTAGTAACTATATTAAGTATATTATATAATTTAAATTAGAATAAGAAATATTTTTAACATTTTTTAAATGTTACATCACATAGGAAAGTTAAATATTTTTGGGAATTTGAACCTACACCATCTTGTTTGGCTTTGAAGTGTTTTGTCCATTAAGCCATACATTCTCATCAAACTGTGTCAAAATTTTTGTATGTGCTTGCAACTTAGAAAATAATGTGCAGCTTAGTTATCAGTGCACTTGGACGCTTATTCAAATAAGTATTTATTTATTACTAGCGGGCACGTGCGGCTACACCCGCTTGAATTATAAAAAATCTACCTAAGTACTTTAAATTGATATGACTTTTATTTATGAACCAATGTTTAGATAGAGATAGATATTTTCGGGAGGTTGCCAGAATCCAATAGTGAAAACCGCATCTAAATCGGTTAAGCCGATTGGAGATTAGCGAAAACAAACGCACAGACAAAAGAAATAATAATTATGAAAATACTTTAAAAATGTAAACACTATACATTTAGTTTGTTCAAAAGAAACACAATATTTCATCAAATTAAAATGTCTATTTAAAAATATCTGAATGTACAAATATCCATTTTATTGACAGGTCCATGACGAAGAGAAAGAAGATGGCGACGTATCAGAGACAGAAGGCGGGAAAGAGAGTTCAGGAGAAGATAGCGATGGAGACGGCAAGAGGAACGCTATACATGCTAATGTATTTTTTTATTATTATTGTTGTTTGTTAACTAATCATATCTTACACAGAATTATCCGCTTCGATATTTGTTTACTTTTACAAATGTTGGAACTCAACGCTTTGCGTCGACCCCAGAGCGAAGAAATAAAAATATAAATTTAAATAAAAAAATATTTTTTTCGTGTGGGAATCGAACCCACAACCAGTCGCGTTTACAATCGCACAGGTGCACAAGCCCTGCGCCACGACTGGCCTCAGCTACAGGTGGGCTAAAAAGGCGTGCGAATTTCAAAATCGGATTGATCGTGAGAGGGCAACGGGAGCGGGTAGTGAGAATAGGTAGCTTGGTTCTCGGAAATTCAGTTACCATGGAGCGTTTCCTCGGTGAGCAGTTCTGTTTTGTGTAAAGGCTTATTACAGAAATGACGATTCGTGCACTATTGCGCGGCGTCTATTGCGCTCTAAGTTTAGTTACATGATTAATATCAATGTCCTAGTGAAAGTGTTATCAGATCGTGGGTCAAAAAGTTTGAGTGTGCGGGTTCGACACTGAATCAAAAACCTGCGGGGCGTCCAAGGTCAATTATAAAGTAAATTCTGATCACTATACAGACATGTTACGTAACTTTTTCTTCCCACAACTGCATAATTTTGAAGTCTACAACAGCAGGACCTGGTTTCAACAAGACAGCGCGACATGTCATATATACAATGAGTCCTTAGCCGTTGTAAACGAAATGTTTAGTGTAAAACTGATATCACGTCGAGGGGACGTTCCGTGGCCTCCTCGGAGCACATATCTCAAGCCGCTGGATTTTTTTCTCTGGGGGTACCGCAACAGCCGCGTTTATGCCAATAAACCGAGGACAATTGCCCAGCTCAAGAACAACATTTGCGAGGAAATATCCCACGAGCGATGTGCCAGCAAGTTTTTACGAATTTTAGATTCAGATTCGAGGAGTGTGTACATTTGAATGGTACACATCTCAGTGATGTTATTTAAAAAAAATAAAATTCCCATGTGTTTACTTTATTATAAACTAGCGGCCCGCTCCCGGTTTCACCCGCGTGAACTATGTTATTATTAATTTCTGTCTCCATGACTACGTCCTAGTGACGTCTATGCAAAATTTGAGACTTCTAGCATTTGTAGTAACGAAGTTTCATACAAACT